>CAOLHI010005416.1:0-70548 GCA_948474755.1 Ctenosaura bakeri
CCACTATGTGAAGACAATGTTATACTAGATAGTTCCTCAGTCTAATCCAGCATCTTTTTAATGTTCTAAAATTAGTGGCCAAATTGAAGAACAAAGAAAATTTCTGTGAGGTTTTCAAAGAACATTTAAAATTGAATAAAAAAATCAAAAATAGAAAAAAAATATAGCTTATACAGAAACAAAGCTTTGAGAAAGTGAGTATCTCTCTCTCTTCTTTCAGGGAAAAGTCCCAGAAATGCATCCCATGTTAAAAAAAAATAAAAATAAAAATAAAAAAAAATAAAATGTGTTACTGAGCCAAAAAAAAGGAAGGAAAAAGACATACCTACATTTTGTTAGCTTGTTAATATGAAGCCTCTCTCTTATTATTATTTTTGGGAATTTGTCCAGTTACCAACTGTTTCTGTGTTGATTGATCAGGCTATCACTTTAACTACAGACCAAAAATGGATTTGAAGTTTTAGTGAGGTGAAGGGCTTATGCATAATATATTAAAATACACATATTATACAAATTAAGGGCCACTGAAGGCAGGATCATGTACCTCCTGGTGTGATTTGGAATCTCCCATCAGACCATCAGAACAGAATGGTGCCTGAGGGCACAGGCAGGACAAATTGTTTCTTACACCCATATATCATATGATCAGCTTTAGTTATGGATGTTTGGTAATGGAGGAAACTTCATATGTGCACTGGAGCTGCTCCATAGGATTTCGACATTAGGGGTGAGAGGTTGTAATGGAATGGAAAGAAAGTAAAGCTTTGTAAGGGATGAAGGGATGAAGCTATTTAAAGGTGATCATATTAATGAGCAAAATGTGTCCTGTTATCTGAGCTCTATTGAGAACAGGAATGTAAAAATCTCTGCCTTTGACTTTTTTGCCTTTCCACTTTGCACCTCCTTTCTCATCCCATCTTGGATTAACAATGGATGGTGATTTTTTTTCAATTATGCATATTTTGCTATTCACATTTTATAAATGTGTGCATAGTTTTTTTTCATGAAACACACTCATACATTCATAAGTCTCAAAAATAGAAGGGACTCAGAGTGACTCACAACAAATTAAAAACACATAGGCCATTTCCACACGGGGTGAGGGAATTGCCCTGCGCCACTACTTACCGGATCTTCTGGCTCCCCGGTCCAGTCCAGGCTGCTCCGGAGCAGCGTGTGGTCATCGATCTGCACTGCTCTGGCATCCAAAATGGCGGCTTCTGGTTGGTCGTGGGTCTCAACCAACCGCTGAAGCTCGCCAGCCTAAAGCCCGCCCAAGGCAGATCGCAGGCTCGCATTGGTGTGAGCCTGCAAATCTGTACAAGGGAGCAGCCTCACAGTGGTGCATTCCATGCCTTTGAAAGACCGGAAAAATCAGGCCTTTCAAAAGCACACTGGAGGACCACTTGGGGTCATTCTGGAGTGGACTGAGGTACGGATCTACACTAAGTAGTCCGGACCCAGTCCGCTCCAAGGTGCAGACGTCCTCCATGGAGGATGCACTGCACCATTTTAAATACCCTGTGAGGAAATGGGCATAGTTAAAAATTCATGAAATATAAAAGTTAAACAGTGACTAAATGATAAAAAAAAACCAAATTAACATGTATGCCATTGAACACACACAACACACACACCAGCACAACAGTTAGAAAAATATAACACTTTGGCCATTTCCATCCTACACTTTTATAGTGCTATTATTCCACTTTCAACATCCTGTGGAATTCTGGGGTTTGTAGTTGACTGAGGCCAAAGAGCTCTCTGGCTGAGAATTCTAAGTGCCCCTCTCTAAACTGCAGACCCCAGGATTCCATAGGAAGTTGAAAGTGGAATAATAGCACCGTGTAGTGTGGAAATGGCCATTGTTCAGGTGAGATGGACCTTATGTAATCATCCAATATCTGTCAAAACAGAAAAGACTTGACTTGTCGAAAAGAAAGCAGGGAGGATGCCAGTCTAATTTTTCTTGGAAGAGGTGTCCAAAGCCTGGGGTCAGCCACTGAGAAGGCCCTCTCCCGTGTTCCCACCAGATATAGCTGTGAAGGTGATCTGACAGAGAAAAGGGCTTCCCCAGCAGTTCTCAAAGCATGGGCAGGATTGTAAAGAAGAATATAACCCTTCAAATAACCTTCACCCAAGCTATAGTACACTTTATAGATCTAAACTGGCACCTTAAATTGTTTCCAGAAGCAGAATAGCAGGTAGTGTAGCTGTTGCAACAAGAGAGTTGTGTGTTCTCAATTAGTAACCTGGCTGCAGCTCTTTGGACCACTTGAAGTTTCAGAACACTCTTCAAAAGCAGCCCCATACAGAGCACATTACAGTAATACAACCAGGATGTGACTAAGGCATGCGTCACCATGGCCAGATCTGATGTTTCAAGAAAAACACTGAGCTGGTGCACAAGCTTTAACTGTGCAAATGCAGTTCTAGCCACCATTGGAACCTGAGCTTCCAGGCTCAGGACTGAATCTAGGAACACACCAGTGCTGTAGACCCGTATCTTCAAGGGAAGCATCAGCAAGGATGTAATTCTTCACTAAGATTCTTCTTGAAGGTAGCAATTTCAGCAATTTTCATCCTGCTGTATGTGTCTTTTGGGGTTTTTGAATCGTCTTCACAATTCAGGACTGACTCTGAGCAAAATTTGCATGTGGTTGTTTTGTGCAGAAAACATTTTCTGCACAGGAAATATCATTTTCTGCATGGAAATTTTTCAGCACCAAAATACTAATTCCTGTGGAGAAACTATTATTTTTTAGCACAGAAAATGATGTTTTCTACACAAAACAACCAGCTGTGAATTTTACACATAATAAATTTCTCATTACAACTTTTTTCTGTGCAGAAAACAGCATTTTCTGTGCAGGAATTAATATGTCTGTAAATATTATTGAATTATTGGAATATTATTTTCCCTGAAGAAAACACTTTTTTATGCTGCTTTCTGCACAAAACAACCTCATGTGAATTTTGCACAGAATAAGTCTCATCAGTCCAGTGTTCTTTTCATCAGGGTTTCTCAATACCCAAAATACATGTATTTAGCAGTTATTTTAAATATTTCCAAATATTCTTTCCGTCCTCAAGTGTAACCCCATGCAATGCAGGCTGAACCTCTATTCCCTAGCTGCTGTTCAGGTAATCAGAAGCACCTCCATCTTGTCTGGATTAAGTTTCAATTTGTTCACCCTCATCCAATCTATTACTGATGACAAGCGTGAGTTTAGGGCTGAAAGCACTTCCTTAGCTTGTAGTGGAAAGGATTAATAAAGTTGGGTGTCATTCACATCCTGATCACACCAAACCCACAAACTTTGGACAACTTCTCTCACCAGTTTCATTTATATGTTAAATATAATGGGAGACAGATCTGAGCCCTGAGGGAACCCACAGGTCAACAGCCAAGGAATTGAGAAAGAGTCCCCCAGCACCACCTTCTGGTTTTTCCCCTCCAGGAAGGAACAAAGTTAGTGTAAAACTGTGCCCTCATGTCCCACCCCAGCAAGATAACCCAGAACAATACCATAGTTGATAGTACTGAAAATCATCAAGAGGTCTAGAAGAAGCAGAACCAATAGGGACATGCTCTCCCTATCTAGTTCCTGTCATAGGTGATCCACCAAAGCCACCTCTGCCCCATAATTTGGCCTGAAACCAGATTGAAATGAATCTAAATAATCAATCTCATCCAAGAAGCCCTGGAGCTAGGTGGCCACCATATGAGACTGGCTGATAATTATCCAGAATGTTAGGATCCAAGGAGGGGTTTTTATAACAGCCTTCTTCAGGCAAGCTGGAACTGGCCCTTGTTTTAGCAAGCCATTGACCACTCTCCTACTCACTCAACTAGTCATCCTCTAGCTTTTTTAATAATCCAGAAAGGGCAAAGATCTAATGGATGAGGAGGCACTCATCTCTCCAAATGGATACTTTTGTCAAAAATTTTGAACCCATCAAATTATTCTTCATCCCTAGGAAACTTATGGAAAACAGATATTGGGAGTAGATCATACCTGAGATAAGTGTAACATCCTTATAGGTCATGGCACAGGGAAAGATAATCTGTTGAGAGAATGATGGAACAGAAAGAATGCTAAAATCCTAGGAAACCAATACAACAGAGATTGTAAATGAGTTTGTGCTGAATTTGTCTTGTGTTTATTTGCTAATCAATGTTAATTTTTAAAGTTAGGAGTAACATAATGGCATTTCCAAGCAGCACAAAGGACAAGCAGTACTAACGTATAGCAATCAATGAGAGGGGAAAAAAATCCAGACACTAAGCAAAACAAAGGCATTAATCACATCCATTCTGGCATTCTGGTCCTAAGAGCCATAAAGCTTAAAAAGAAGCATGGTCAATGGGTTTTTATTTGTCAAAAGGCATTCAGACTTAGGCTTGCAACAGGCTCTGAACCTGGAATTTTTGCAGTGTCTAGGAAGGCTGACACATTTGTGGCTTACAGCTTCACTCTGTGGATAGTGCCACGACTGGTCTTGGTAAATTAGATGGATGTCTCAAGTGTTGTTGTCGTTGCTGTTGTTGTTGTTGTTGTTATTTGTTCATTTATATCCTACTTTCTCCCCAACAATGGAACTTAAGATGGCTAATAACATATCTAAAATGATACAGATTGAAAACTATACAAAAATGTTGATAAAAATAAAATATAAAGTTATCTAAAAACAATTAAATGATTTATCAAGTTAAAACATTAAAAACATTAAAGTTCATTGAAATATTATACAGACCATTAAACATAAAGGAGCACAGTACATTATTAAAATCCCACTCTATTCTGTTTCCAAAAACCTGGCAGCACAAGAATGCTTTCAGTTGCCAACAGAAGGAGAGCAAGGAGGGAGCCCTCCTGGTCTCTCTGGGGAGGGAGTTCCAAAAACTGGGAGCAGCCACTAAAAAGATCTTCTCCTTTGTTCCCACCAAATGAACCTGGTTATGGGAAAGATACAAGGGCCTCTCCAGATGATCTTAAAGCTCTAATGGGCTCAAAAAGGGACAGAATATGGCAGCCAGGTTGGTCACCGGTAGACCTAAAACTGACCACATAACATCAATTCTGAAGTCTTTACATTGGCTGCCTATTAGTTTCCGGGCACAGTACAAGGTGTTGGTTCTTACCTTTAAAGCCCTTTATGGCTTGGGGCCAGCCTACCTGCGGGATCGCCTTCTCCCATATAATCCGCCCCGCACACTAAGGTCCTCTGGGAGGAATTTACTGCAGCCAGTCAGAACTAGGTTGGCTGCAGTTACCCAGAGGACCTTCTCTTCTATCGCTCCCAAGTTATGGAATGGCCTGCCGGAGGAGACCCGGCATATTACCAGTCTTGACTGCTTTAAAAAAACAGTCAAGACTGTTCTCTTCCAACAGGCCTTCCCAGACTAGTACTCCACCACCTCCCACCAACTGTCTTCCTGTTTTTTAATGTAGTTAATGTGTTTTAGGGGGTTGGTTTTAGATGGGTTGGTGGGTGGGGAGGATTGGTTATGTTTTAATGCTTTTAATGTATCTAATGTATTGTTGTAGTACCGCCTCGATCCACGGGGAGAGGCGGGATAATAATAATAATAATAATAATAATAATAATAATAATAATAATAATAATAATAATAATATGGTCCTTCAAATAGCCTGGACCCAAGCTGTATAGGGCTTTATAGGTTATCACCAGCATTTTGAATTGTGCCTGGAAACAGACCAGCAGCCAGTGAAGCTGTTGCAACAAGGGAGTTGTATGCTCACTGTAGCCAGCCCCAGTTAGCAACCTCTTTGGGCCAACTAAAGTTTCTGAGCACTTTTCAAAGGCAGCACAAAACCTAAGCAAAGGTGTCACCCTCTCCCAACAGCATTAGATGAGGGCTGGAAGGGTGACAAATGGGGCTTTCTTCTGAGTAAACACCCACGGGATTGGGTCCTTGGATTCCAATCCCACCACATCCGTCACATGCAGCTATTACGGGTTTTCTGCTGCAAGGAAACCACCCTCTCAAAATAAATAAATAAATTGGATTGTTGAAGCACTTTCAGAATCCTACCCATTTGACCTGAAGGGAGACACAGGTTAACGTGGTGCATGTTTACTCAGAAGTACATCTTCTATTCTGCCCAGAGTGATGATGGACTTGTTCCTCT
Organism: Ctenosaura bakeri; assembly: GCA_948474755.1. Lineage (NCBI taxonomy): Eukaryota > Metazoa > Chordata > Lepidosauria > Squamata > Iguanidae > Ctenosaura > Ctenosaura bakeri. Next base: position 6,159 of record CAOLHI010005416.1, read on the forward strand.
AAAGAAAAAATGTGTGTAAGAATCTGTAGCATTCAAACATGTGCTTCCTTATGTTTGAGGGTTTAAAAGTTTTTCATTTTGCCTGGATTATTTATGATAAACATCTGGTTTTGCCTGAATCACATTATTTTCACCTTCTCTTACCCACTAACTGTGGTCAACACATTTTTGCAAAAGTAAGTCTTGCTGAAATCAAAGGACTTAACTCCCAAACCTCAAGCCAAAAAGCAAGTGGGAAATGGAACCTTATGCACATTTATTCAAAAGTAAGCATTGCTTTATTTAAAGGCACCGAGTCCCAGATTAAGTTAGAGGCTGGCATCCTGTATGCATTTATTTGGGAGCAAGCCCCCTGCAATCTCCATGGGGCTCACTTCTGAGTAGACAGATAAAACACTGTACTGCTGATTGACGTTATTTCTACAAAATTCAGAGCCTCAATTTAAAAAACAAAAACAAGCAGGCATAATGGCACTGCAACCTCTTCCCCTTTTAAAAAGACTTTATCCCCCCTCCTGCTACTTTACATTTTTTGCTACTATAATTTCCCCACTGCAGTTTGAGAAAGAAATCTAAAACCTCCACTGCTTGGCCATACTAAGTGGATCCCACCAATCTTTTTGTTTTCCTGAAGCAAATTTGCATAAGAAAAGAGCCATCCTGGTGACATAAAAAAAAAGAAAAGGAAAAAAAAAAGAATGAAAAGGGGAAAGAAAAAGAAAGGAGAGATGCCTGGAGGCCTAATCGCTGGGTGCCTGTCTTTCCAAGTCATTATGGTACTGCTGGTCTCCAATCAGTCCTAATGTGCTGGCAATTGGTGTCTCTGATGAAGCCATCTCAGGTTTCCTGTAATGGCTCTACCACATTTTCCTGGACCTCCTTTTTTAACCTGAGATGCCAGGGGGTGCATCTCTTCTCAGCTACTGATTACTGTACTTCAATCTGTGGGGACCTGGATTGGGGAAGGGAGAGAGGACCTGATAGAGCAAGCAAATTTAGATTAGCTGGAAACTGTTGTTGTTCAAAGCCGTGTATTTAATCACAGAACGAAAGCTGCAGCTTGTCCTTTCCCCTAATCTCTCTCTTTCCTAATTTAAACTCCCTTCCTGCTTGCCCATTTTCCATGTAGTATTCTGAATTCTCATGATGGGGACTTCCTGGTGAAAGACACTCAGGCCCTTTCCACGTGGCATTTTCCATGCAAAAAGGTGCCTGGAGTGTCATGCGATTGTGAGGAGTGATCTGCATGATGCACTCTTGATCGTGTGGTGCTCCAAGGGCTGGCAAGTGCCAATTGCACACCTTTTCATTTTCAGCTAGAAGTCGAAAACGATGCATGATCGCGTATTGCTCCCGGGCCCTCGCACACTTACCTGGTGTGGGAGTCTCCGGAGCTGCACCGATTGCATTTCCTGCCCCAGCACAGCCTGGGAACATCCCAGGCTGCACTGAGGAAGGAAGAGGCGGGGCTCTCGCATGAGCAGGCAGCTCGTGCGGAGCCGAAGGATCCCAGATGCAAGAGCCTCTTGCCAGAGGCTGCTCGTGCGATCCCCACACCCCAGCACTGGAAGAAGGTAAGGTGCGGAAAGGGCCTCAGTTTAGCTTCTGGTCAGTATAACAAGAGTTAGCTCAGGGAGCCAGAGCCCTGAGTTTGCAAGCCCTGAGCAGGCTGTTGATGACTTCGTGTCTTGGAGATCTCTTGTTCAAAGCTGACTTGACAGCAATTAAGAGCAACACATTCTGCATTCAGAATTCAGATCTGCAAAGCTGTTCAGCATAGCTTAAGTCTGCAGATCTGCACAACTTGATATTTTCAGTTCTATGGAATAATTCCAGTCAAAGTATTATAACATTAGTGTGTGAATTTACTTATTTCTCCTTTCTCTCTAAATTTGAAGACCCCTGATGAGCATTTTTAAATGAATATTTGAATATTTAAATGTAAATTTAAGTATTTAGATCTTCAGTTAAGTCTTCAGAGACCCCAGCAACAAATTATATTTATAGGGAGTCCCTGGTAAAGAAAAGATTAAGAACCACAGATATAGTATACATATGGTAGTTTTCATCCCTCCAAAGATCCTGTTCACATCCTTGGGGTGTACAAATTGAAAACTATCCATCAGCACTGAACAAGTAAGGGGCCAAAGGTGCAGCCACTGGGCCTGTATCACTTCTGGTATTGAAGTCAGAGGGAATCTGAGTGAGTTTATCTGTGAAGTGGTGAGCAAATTCTTCTCTGTGAGGTACTGAGAGGCTTAAATTCTCCTTTGGCCAGATTTTAACAAATCCCTGATCACTCAGAACAGCTCTGCTGAACGATTCTTTGAGGATGCAATGGTGTTAGACAAAAAGACTTTTTTTTTTTTGCTAACCTTATTGCTCCACCATATTCTTTTAAATAGATTTTAACCTGTTTTCAGTTGGACTTACTCTGAATTTTCTGTCAGTATCACTCATTTCATGACTGCCAGCTCCTTAGAAAACTAGGGAGCTGGTTAAGCTCTAGTCCATGAGAAGGGATGCTTAGAAGCAATCATGTCCACTGCCCTGGTCCTATGGAAACTCTCCAAGAGCCATCAGGAAATCATCTGGATCCATAAGCCTCCTGAAGCATACCATCTTAATGGGTGACCTGCCCTTACAGACGCTCTGAGTCCAAGTAAATCTAAACTTGACCAAGAAGTGATTTATTCATGCAAACAGAACAATAGAAAGTTCCTCCATTTCAAGATCACCCTCATCCCATACTGTACAGAAAACAGTCTGTTGTCTGTGGTCTCTGTCCTCAGTCATATCCATGGGCTTCTATTCTTTCCAATATGGTTTTAAAGGCCAGAATCCATCATTAAGCACGTAAACTAAAATAACAAGCTTTTACCACTGATGCCATATCTCTTTTTTTCCCAGTCTCCCATTATTTCTCATTTCTCTTCCCAAACCCATTATTTTCCTATTGATTTATTTTTCATTCAAATGGCATCAAATAGACAGTGCTTTGTACAGTTAGAGGATCTGACAAGAACTAATAGCTTCACCAAGCAGGGGAGGGAGGGAATCAAATGAGCCCCCTATGTTTAAAAGATAAATTCTGCTGACTCAAATATTGTGAGCAAATCAATGAGAAAAAAAGTCTATATTTCTTGCTGCAATAAAGATGCTCTTTCTTCCCATCCGTACTGAATCATAAACAAATCAGTCAAGGGACAGCAGCACTGAGAGAAGAAGAGAGACTCCTGAGACATTAAACGTGACAGAAAATACAGCTGAATCAGTCATTATTAAAACCTCGGTATATAGCATGTAAGCCAGAATGGGTAGACATTCTGCTTCAGTAGTTTCGCCAAAATTGTGCACATTCTAAAGTCTCTCTCTCTCATACACACACTAGGGGAGATGTGGAGATATACACATGGCTCTACACAGTGGCTGTTTCTTAACTGTTATTTTTTTTCTCTAGAAATGAGATTCACCCAATGACTAATATAATGCACATAATGTCCACATTGATATTACAGTATTGAGATTCCCCTGTGTTACAATAGCATTATAATTTTCCTTCTATGAATGGGAAAAAGTTTAGGGCAGGATCGCAGAGTGGATGAAATAACAGGAGACATGTGATGTCTTTGTATTATCTGTTTACTTACACTCCTGTCTCTCCCTGACAGGTTTTAAGATAGTCAAATGCTGTTGATTCTCAGCTTCTGATGGCAGTTGTCCATAGCAGGAATGTATTTCTTCACTAATTCTCTTCTCAAAAGAAGCAACAAATATTTTTAGCAATTTTCTTCCCACTGTAAGGAAGTTTTTGAAAACTGTGCAGTGTTTGAAGACTGTATACAGTTTGGTACTTATTCAGCAAAATTCTATCCAAAATTTGCACGTGGTATTTTTGTCTAGAAAACAGCAATTTCTGCATAGGAAACAGCATATTACCTTCAGGGCAGAAAATCCTGTGAGTTTTCTCCCCGTAAGTCTTGAATTGTGCACATTGTCATTAGTCTAGGATTCTTTTTATCAGGGTATCTGCACACTTAGGAATGAGTCTTTTGACCATTTTTCAATTATTTTCAGATACACTTTCCATCCCTAGCAGTCAGTCCACCCCTGTCTTCTATCTACCCACTCCAGAGGTGGAAAACTGCCGGGGTTTTTTTCTCATTGAGTTTCTCAGTTTTTAAGCCACATTCTCATTTTGCCCTATTTATATATTCGCTTGTGAGATTTCTTTCCAACTTTACCCCTTCCTACATTGAAATCTGTGAGTGTGTTTTGGGGCTCTTGTCCTGTATACATCTTTCTAATGTACACATTCTTGTATGCATTGCTTGCACATACTTGGGCCTGGCTAGGCATGTTTTTCAAATGTATGCATTTCTAGTCATGCATGCTTATGTTTTTGAAAACTGTGAATAATTTTGAATGCATTTCCTGCTTCTCCCCTTTGTAAGTCTCACAAATGTACAGATTTCTGAGGCAAGATGTATTCCAGTTCTTTATCGTTTCAGGAGGTACAAAATATATATTTTCATTTGGAACTGTGAACCCAATGATTTTGTTCCACATTCCTACTCACCTCATGGTGTTTCTTTAGCTAGCCACACTGAGCAAGTATATGCTATAGCTGGCTTGCAATTCTTCTGACTTCTTATCAGCTGGGATATTTCTTTAACACACAGTCTCAAAACTGTATTTTAGGATTGCTTTAGATGTATCTTGAAACCATACTAGAAGGTGAATTTTAGAATTGCTTTGGATACACCTTAAAACCATGCTAAAATGCTTCCTGTTTTCTTATAGAGTGATGTTTTTTTCTTTTTTAATGTAAGAACTACTGTTATTTCTTCCTTAGTTTTCTTACTGGGTCAAAGTTTCAGTTTAAGAGAATGATATCCCATCTCTAACACCAGTATTATATGTTCAGCACTTTCTTAGGCACTAAGACTTCCAAGGGAAAGCATACTGGAAACATTACAGCATCTTTGTAGATCTATCTTTATAATAAGTACAGCCTTGTTCTGATGTCAGCATGCTTGTAATATTTCTATCTCATCTAGCTAATCTATCTATCAATTTACCCATATAAATAAACAAACAGATCATTAGTTTTTCAGGTCATTAACACTGGCATCCCATCTACAGCCTCCACTCTCTTCCTCTCTATAGTTTCCTCTTTGTCCAAATTTAAACTTTTAACTGCTGTCTTTTCTTATAAGCAGAGTATCTGCACTCTATTTCAGGTTCTTATGTGTCAGAAACCTTTAATCCACCCCTCCTATTTCAAAGAAAAAGTGCTGAGTGGTCCTAAAGTTGCCTTGCAAAATAAAGACACTGCCTACTTTATTATATTGAAGTTCTGGATATCAAGAAGGAAGAAGAAATGGGAAGGAATACAGGATTAAATTAAATCCCTACGTGTATTCCTTCACAGGCTTCAGATGGAGTAAGAGGAATCCCGAGACATCTACTCTTCTTTGTGGCCAAAAATATTGACCTGGCTTTTGCCAGGTTCACTTAATCTTAAGGGAGACAGGTTTAATGCCACTTAGTCTACATCCCTTTCCGCACCTTAACTGTTTCTGGTGCTGCCTCCAGCGAGAGGATCTCATGTTCCTGCTGCTTCAGCTCTGCACGAACTGCCTGCTCGTGCAAGAGCCCCGCCTCTTCCTTCCACAGTGCAGCCTGGGACTTTCCCAGGCTGTGCTGGGGCAGGGAAGCATGGCTCTGGAGGCTCTGCACGCCAGGTAAGTGCATATAGGGTCCGGGAGCAATGCACAATCGCACACCATTTTTGGCTTCCAGCTGAAAATGAAAAGGTGCGCAAATCAGCGCCTGCTGGCCTCTGGAGCATCGCACTATTCTAGTGCGTTGTGCAGATCACTCCTCACAATCACGCGATGCTCCAGGCACCCTTTCACATGGCAAATGCTGTGTGGAAAGGGTCTATAACTGCCATCCTCCGCTTGCCTAATAGTATAGTATCTTTGTCAGCCTCATGCAAAAGAGATCTGGCAGTAAATGTAGGCTGACTCATTCAAATCTATTCAAACTTTAATCTCAACATTCTTGATGATAGCATCTATTTCCCATCTTCTAAGGCTCATTGTGAGCCCAGGCAGCCCTTTTCTCAGAAATCAGCACATTTACAAGGTTTGCTGTATGTGTGAGAGAAACACATTGCACATAAAATCATGCATATGTTTTTTAAAATATGAACTTTAAAACTGAAATTGAAAAATAAACACAAATACTGCTAAGTCAATGGAAATAGATACATAGATTGGGGAAGATGTGTATGAAGAATGCACACAAATTTCCATGATGGAAGAGAAAACAAAGATTCATGACATGATATCAACAAAAGATGGGACAAAAAATATAGATAGGATTTGAGGAAATATAATGAAATAACGATGGAAAGATTTTATTGTTATCTTTGGATAAAAGGTGAGATATAAATATTTCAATCAATCAATCAATCAATCAATCAAACAATCAACATGTTTCACATCCTGAAGTAGATGTAGATGTACGTCCTGAAGAAAGTAGATTCTCCCTCTCCACTTCTTGAGACTTGCTGTGGAAATGAACACAACTCAAGTCAAGAATGTGCACATTTGCAAACACTCTTGACATTCCTAGGTGGTAGTAGCATGTCTTCTCAGAAACTTCAAACATCTGTCAGCTTCAGGCATTTTGCTACCTAAAGAGGATCCCAAACACTGCTTCACGCACATTGCCGGCGGGGGCTAGCACTTTACAGACTCTTGCTGCATCGCATTTTCTTCAACACTTCACTGATGAAAACCAGGACAAGTGTGGCCAGCAATATCAAAGTGTGGCCAAGATGACAAAAGTTATTAATAAAGAAGAACCAACAAAATAGGAGAAGCTTCAGCAGTTTTGGAAGGACTGTTGGGAAGGACATGATTCCACCCATTCCATTCCTTTCTTCTGTGCTGAATTAATAGAGTGCAAACTACTTTTGTGCTTTGAATTCAGTGTGCAGCAATTGACAAAGAGAGCATGTGGAAAGAGGGGAGCGAAACTGGGACATTTTAAAAGCAGTGCAAAAAAGTGGGATAACAGGATTAGCTTGGATTGTTCCTGCCAAATCAAGATAGATGGAGAGTATCATTCACACTCTAGTCACTGTCATCATTTGTCCTCTTCTCTAACATTACCATCTGAAATGAAGCCAGTTCTTTCACCCTGCTGCTTGGCTCAGGGCCATCTCTGCCCTAGGGGCTGGACCAAGACTTGATGCCTGAGCAAAAAACAAAAATGTGTCCACATCCCCCATACGACATGCAGAAGCTAAGTGGACTGCCAGCTAAACATTGCTTCAGCCATGATTATGAGATTGCTTACTCATACTAACTGAAAGTTTTAGGCCAGCTTTGATGGGTCAAAGTATGCTGTGTAGGGCTGTTCACATTGGGGCTGGCTTCATCTGCCCCCTTGATAATGTAGGCCATTTCCCTGAAGGGCAAGGGAACTGCCCTGTGCTGCTACTTACCCGATCTTCTGGCTCCCCGGTCTGGTCCAGGCTGCTCCAGAGCAGTGCGTGGTTATCGATCCGCTCTGCTCTGGCATCCAAAATGGTGGCTTCCAGTTGGTTGTGGGTCTTGACCAACCGCTGAAGCTCGCCAGCCTAAAGCCCACCCTTGGCAGATCGCAGGCTCGCATTGGTGCAATCCTGAAAATCTGCACAAGGGAGCAGGCTCGCAGTGGCGCACTCCGTGCTTTTGAAAGACAGGAAAAATCAGGTCTTTCAAAAGCACGCTGGAGGACCACTTGGGGTCGTTCCGGAGCGGACTGAGGTGCGGATCTACACTAAGTAGTCTGGACCCAGTCCGCTCCAAGGTACAGATGTCCTCTGTGGATGCACCGTTTTTATTACCCCGTGTGGAAATGGCTGTAGAAGGAATGATAGCTACATGCTTGCTAGACTGAGAATCATGGAACATGTATATTCCCCTATAAGGAATTTTGTATAGACTCTCTGGGTGCAATAATTGTCAGTTGCAAAATCACTTTCCTGATTTTGTATAACCATTGGCCTTTCTATATCTTAATGTTCCATTCCTTTTAAGTCATAACATTTTAGTCAATATTCTTTAATCCTTTAAAGACATTTAGTGGGGAAACTTTTCAGCGTATTTATTCTAGAATAATTTTCAAAGGAGACATGGTTACTTTACTGTGGGATCTTGAGGCACATTTACTGAGGGACAGAAGAAGCATTCTAAAATGGCCCAGCTTTATAAAACTAATTGAGTTTTGGGTTGTCCATTTGTCTTTCTAGATCTCTTTCTAGGGTAAAGGAAGCTGTTGACTTACAGAAGCTATCAGAATTCAGATTTCAGTATCACATTGGGTTTCTATATAGGCCCAGAGGGAAACCCAGCTTATTTGTCCAGTTTAAAATATGTGTTCCTCTGCAGATAGCCTGTTACATTTATTATGTTGTGCTATGTAATGTCATCTGTGTGAGATTTTATAGATGTTAACTTTACCTTTTCTCTTTCTTTTTTTCTCATTGCCTCTTGCATAATCTTTGATGGCCTTCCCCAATGCCAGACTCTCTGTATGCAATCAATAAGAATGTTTTTGTGTATGCAGGCACAGGAAGCCCCTGCTTTTCAATGCCTTGTTATCTGACAATTCACTCTTCTGATCCAAATAAAAGACAAGTTCCTTTAATTTGATTGGGAGGGGTCCACTATTTCATCACTCTGTTGAAGGACTTTACTATGTTTGTTTCTTTAAAGGCCTAAACTATATTTCTAAATTGTTGTTGTGTGCCTTAAAGTTGTTTCTGATTCACGGTGATTATGAGGTGAAACTATCATGGGATTTTCTTGGCAAGATTTCTTCAGAGAGGGTTTGCCATTGCTTTCCTATGAGGCTGAGCGAGTGTGATTTCCCTAGGTCACCCAGTGGCTTTCCATGACTGAGTGAGGATTTCAAGCCTGATCTCCCAGGGTTCTAGTCCAACATCAAACCACTAGACGACACTGTTACCACACTCAACACCCCCACTTTGAGGGGTGTACTATTTTTCATAACAAACATTGACTGTAAGCACATAGCCAGGTCAGGATGACCTCAACATCTCCAGGTCATAAGTTCAGAGAGGATTAAGTGGGAAAGCTCGGTTTTAATGGACTTGTGATAATCTTTTTGAAATCACAGGCAACAGAAACAATGGAAGGCGAAATTGCCCAGGTAAAGCCATCAGAGATCTACTGTGATCCTACGCTACAGGAAATATTTCCTGGACCCCCTGCCCATCCAGGCATTAAGAGATTGTTATGACTCTCACCAATGTTTTGTCACCTAAAGTGAAGTCAATCAGCCCATTCGAGACTGTAAGCTTTATGGCAAAGCCATTATCACTTTGTCCATGAACCCTCCTTCAGGGCAGGAAATAGGGTATAAAAAAACTCTTTCCTAGCCCTACAATTTGTAGTACATTGGGCATCACAATGCACATGATCCCCCAGACTCCTGTTCCTCCAAACTACCCTCAGATTCTTGTTTGAGTCACTCCACTTTGACCTTCTATTTTCAGGACCGGTAAATATCACCCCTACCACCCAAAACCTTTCTCTATCCACCCTTTCTCACCTTTCCCTTCAATAGTCTTATAAGGTTCATGAGATTGCTTGATTTCTTGTGGATGCCTATTCATTTCAAGTAAAATACTGTGTTTAACTTTGAACTTGAGTCCTCTCTACAGTTAGCACTGGTATACACAGTGAAAAGATCCTGCTGTTACCCTCCTTTCACAGGCCTCTTTTTAGCTAATAATTCTCCAAATCCTAAGGACATGCTGGCACTGCTGGTGAACCTCAAAGTCCCTCACCTCTTAGGGTAACAACACTGGCTTTCCTATGGCCTTGGCATACATTTCTTTTGTCCAGTGGCAGCTGGTGGATTCGATATCAGTTGTGCAGTGAATCTGCTCTGAGGTTTTAGTCACAACTTTAAAGGAACTACCAAACTGCTGAACACGCCCCCCTCCAATAGGTACGGCATCTTAGATAGCTCCTTTGAAGGTAAGACTGATATTTGGAGCAGATTACCTGTCCCACTGATATGGGAACCATTAGCTTCCACTTATTTTATTTATATACTGCTTTTCTCCTCAAAATAGCATTCAAAGCACATTAAAATTTTTAGAACAAAGAGAATTAAAACATATAGTCAGTGATACATTTAAGTCTTTAACTCCAAGTCTCAAGTCGAGTCTCAAGTCTGGGAGCCCACATTATACCCCAAATTGTATCCCATAATTTCTGGACAGAGTCAAATAAAGTCAGTTTTAACCATATAAGGAGAGTCGGCCCTCCACATTTGCAATTTTGCCATCTTCAGCCACAGAAAAGGATGCTTGTTACTCTCCCTTCCCAAAGCTGGAGTTTTTTGTGTCAATAGGCATACAAAGGGTCTTCAGCTTTGGAATAGGATCCTTCTTACTCCTCATTCCCGAGCTGGAAGCTTTTGTGTCAATGGGCATAAAAGAGTCTGCAGCTAATGAAATGGGGAATAGGATCCTTCTTACTCCCCATTACTGAAGTTTCAAAAGCTTTAGAAGGAAGGGCATTTTCTAACACATTTTGTGTTCCCCTCTGAGAAACATGCCCTGTGCTCTGGGAGTGAGTCGTACCTTCTGTTTGGGGAAAAGTTTTAAGAGGCTTCTCCAATATGCAGTGGGGACAGGCTGCTGAGCATACGGCAACCCTGCCTCAAGCCCATTGCCTAACCTGTTTGCTATTGCTCTCTGGGAAATACACCCACACTCTGGGAGACAGATTGTCATGTGACCAGTAAGCAAAAAGAGATGGAAGTGTTGTTCAAGGTTGTAAGGTTTCTGGATGAATGTTTTATGTTACTGTACCAAGGGCAGCAAGTCAGTCACTAAAAATATACAAGTCACGAGTTGACTCAAATCAGTGTGTCATTTGTTGTCAAGCCAAGTCCAAGTCAAGTCACTAAAGCAGCTTAAGTCTGACTTGAGTCCAAGTTAATTGACTCAAGTGTACATTACTGCATATAGTAAATAGAACCATAAAAGCATAATTTAAATCTAAGATAGGATCCTGCACTGGGAGATAATCTGTTTTATACAGTTATGTTTCTGTATCCATGACTCCCAGTGCTACCCCATACAGCCCACCTTATATACCATGCAGCCCTCAACCAACATGCGTATTTCCAGGTTGTCTGAGAATGAATGGATCAGCAGCAACATGTCTAGCTATTTTTCTTTAGTTGAATGTGTTGTGACAAGCACTTGCTGAGATCTTCTGGGGTCTTTGGGACATCCCTGAAGGTGTCATCCTTGCATTGAATCCAGCTAAAAAAAAAAAAATTGCTGGATATATCCATCACCACTGATCCACTCACTGTTGAACAAATACAAAAAGGTCATGTTGGGGGGCTGTGTGGCTTACAAGGTGGGGTTTTCTGGGGTTTTAGTTTGTTCCATGTTTGTTTGTTCCAAAATAGAATTCCAACCAGTGACTAAAAAAAAAGTGAGTTGTGATGACCTAAATCCAAATTAAGATGTTACAGCTTACTGTGAGGATGTCAGCTCCAGAGATGTGAAGAATATTTGCAGATTTTCTTGTCCTTGGCCAGAAAGTGTGTCTGAACATGTTGAGCCACTGTGATGAAAAAACATTGTCAGTTACTGCAGTAAGAACAAAAAGAGAACCATTTTTTCTGTTTCTCTTTGTTTTTCATTTTTTAACAGAAAACATTGGTAGTTTTCTAAATATAAAATACAGTCTTTTCTGTGCAACTGCCTCAATGTTTTTGTGCAAATCACCTTTTTGCAAAAATCTGAGAAATATTTGAAGGCTGCAGGAAAAAAAAAACCTCGTGTAACCTCACTCATCTGAAAGAAAACTTTGTTTTTCATTCTCACATGCGAGAACAAAATAAGCACAGATTAACAAGACTTCGTAAAATACAATAATGGAAAAAAGAGGGTACCGACCCAATGAAAAGATCCTTCCACACCAAGTGAGGTGAGTTGCCAAAGGCCTGTCAGAAAAAAAATAAAAAAGGTCATTTGTTCAGAAAAATAACGCACAGAACAAAGGAGACCAGGGATATTCTGACACTGACAGAATCCTCTCTATAAAAGGAAAGCCAGGTCTCCTGCAATGGTTAAAATGTTTTATATTTGTTATAATCAGATTATTTTTCCCTGCTATGCAAAAGCAAATGTTTCTTCTCTAGTGATGCAATTGCTTTTCATCTTTTGTTTATGTGGCAGATTATTTTCCATATCACTTACCTCCTTTTGTCAGAGCTGTGAAATATATACTATATCTGTGTCTATGTACCCATGACAGAAGTGATTCATAATCCCTTCAGATGCATTTTCAGCAACTGACAGAGGTACTTTAGAAAGAAGCAGCAAAGAAATTATTGCTGCTCTTCTCAGATGACGTGGCTCATCTAATCAGTATTTGTATACCATATAGATGGATTTCCATTTATCCTTCATCCAGGAAGGATGTTTCACAATTAATGGATACCAGAACAAGTCACTCAGCCAGCTAATTAGCCAGATAATAATTACATTAATTTAAAGAAATCAGTAATAGCATAGTAGTCTCTGCTAAATTGCAATTCACTTGCATAAACCAATCTCCACACTCAGCCAAGAACCAATATTTGCATTTTGAACTTGCTGGATAAAAAATTGCTTTATAATTGCACCCTTTAATGTATGTAAATGAGACCCAAAGTGCTCTTACATTGCAAGTCAATGAGAAGAAATGGGAATCTAAGAAGGCTGGATTTACAGTTTGACTCCTATTCCACCCATGATTGTGCATTTTGAATATGTGTGTGTGTGTGTGTGTGTTAAAATGCAGCATTTAACTAAGCCAAAGTATGGTTGCACTGAAATGGCTAGCTAATTAATCCTGTACTGGTGTCAAAAGGGCACAGTACATCTGTATGCTTTGGGGGAAAAAATAATCAGCTGATAATGTTCTTCTCTGAAAGTCATAGGTTAATCCCTTATTGTTATATGATTTCTATCAGCATCTTTGACAAATGGCTACTGGAGGCATCCAAACAAATATCCAAAATAAATATATAATGATGGTGATGGTGATGATGATGATGATGATGATGATGGAGAAGAAGGGGGAGGAGGAAATTTATATTTATGTTGTCTTCAGCCCTTCATTCCCGAAGCATGCCAATCTTTCTGGATATGAATTTACATCTTCCTACACATATCACTGACAGACTCACAAGAACATGTAGCATGTTCCTTATTTCCAATTTCAGACAAGAAATATGAGCAGAAGAATAATAAAGCAGTGAGTCAAAACATGCCAGTCATTGTGCCAAAAATCAACATGTATGGGCCTTGTTAAGTGAAACGCAAGATGTGACATAATGTCATTAAGTGAAAAGCAAGAGTTGGCATGATAGCCATTCGCAGCTATTTGATAGACTGTCTTATAGAAGAGAGAGCAAAGTTGTTTCTCTTTCCTCCAGAGAATAAGATTTGAAACAACAAGGACAGGGAGCTGACTAAACCTTAGAAGAACTTCTTCATGGCATGAGTTCTTCAACAATAGAAAAGGACAGACTGAACAGTAATCTCTCAGGGATGTTGTAGCTGGAGATCTCTTATACTGGCAAAGGATTGGAATGTATGACTTTTGAGTGCCCTTCCAAATCATTTTTTTTTTTTTGCATCAACTGTGCCAATCATGCAGATTCACTAGATTATACCCAATATGCTGGCACTGTAGTTCTACATTTCTGTCAAGAAAGAAAGTAAACTGAAAAGAAAATTAACAAGGCAGAAAACAGCTAAATGGATTTTTACTATTACCACCAGTTCTACTACCAAACTGAATGACAAACTCTGCTAAATTCCCACTCCTCTCAAACCCTGGCTAGGAGGGAATACAGTATCTGTTTCTGAAATACATAAATACCTGCTTTACAGAAGATGCTGACAACCTATTCCAGCTAGCTCAGTGTGTTATGATTTCTAGCTGAGGAAAAAGCAAGGGGGAATAAATGTAGGTTTTCATTCTTATTGTCAGCTACATTCCCATCTCCTTCTGAAGCAGATTTTCTTTTAGATGGAGCTCAAAGTGAAATCTAATCAGAACACATAATGAGCCATTTACAAGAAAGCTTAACTGCACAAGAATTGGTAGGAACATTCACAATATAGAAAGGTTTTTCTCTCAGAAATGGCTGCATATGTGACTTTCACTTAAAAGCACAATTGTACATCAAATTGGTTCTCTGAAACATCTAGTGGAACTTATGTCAAACACCAGAGTGTCCAAAATGCCCTTATCTCTTACCTGGAGGAGAAGTCATTAATATTGTATGTATTCAACCTAAAATGTGTGTGTGTTAGGGATGTAAATCCTCAATTATTTCATTCTTCCATGCGACTGCAAATTATTGCAGTAGTTTTCTCCCTGCTGCAGGAGAAAAGAAATATTCCTTTGCAATATTTTCCCCATATTCATATGATCAGGAATTTTGTGGAGGAATTATTCTGTGGAGCTGAACATGTGGTATTATTTTGTGCAAAAAACTCCATGAAAACAGTTTTCTGTGCAGGAAACCTATTTTCTGTATGAAAAAGTCCCACATATTTTTCTCTGCAGACTAATTGCTCCACAACCCTCTAGGACATCAAATACAAGCAGAAAGTTGTGCTAACTTCTCATGGATCTATTACTCTTTCTAATGGGGTTTCTTGTCTGTCAGGAAACACATTTTTCAAGCTGGGTATGGATCATCCCAAATATTCTTTTCATCCCTACTGTGTGTAGACTGAAAATATCATTATGTCACAATACAAGGCAAGTTCTTCTAAATATTATTGAGTGTGAGTTAGAAATGAAGTGGCCACTTTTGGTGCTGGTGTGTAAGGCATCACATCTACTTTGCCTTAAAGCTGTGGCCTTAACTATGCTGACTTTGAAGCATCTTCCACTGCAACCAACAGGATGTAACTTCAAGGGAAAATATTTAGGAAGGGAGCACCAATGTTAAGTGGAGCTGAATGATGAATCCAGTGGTCTTGGAATATTGCAGATCCATTTTGTGAGAAGAGAGGGCAAATAAGCTTTTTTTTATGGGTGGCTTAAGCACTGTCACTTTGGGAGAAGGAGCTGGAGTAGAAGATGCTTTGAGGTGCTTTCCAGTTCTTTGATCCTGTGATTTACTGTCATTCCCTCAGGGCCCATAGTCTGGGTCAAATAATGCTACATCTGGGTCAAATCACTTGTATTATCTCTCTTGTGCAGATCTATTGAAATCATAGAGTGCTGAGCCAGTTGGCTGACATCCTCTGTGTCAATATCTAATGTTTGGGAGGGAAAAAAAGAAAAAGAAATTCAGTTAGCTGGTGAATGTGTTCTGTGTGAACGGCCAAGGTTCAGTTTTCTTTGTTTCCCCATGATTGAAGGAACATAATAAAATGCCTAGCAGTAGATGATCTAATCTAAACTGTTTGGTAGCAGCTGTAGATGTATGGAAACAAGGAGAAACAAAATGTCACCATATCCTAAATTAAAGTACAGAAAGCAGTGGGTAAGATGGATGTAAATCTTCTTAGCTTGCACGATGAGCACCAACAGTTATTATGAAGGAGATCCTCCATTCCTGATAATTATGAATGTATACCAATGGAAAGTTTTGTGCACATAGTTGTTTTCATTTTAAGCTGTGAAACCATAAAATTCCCTTCTGAGTAATTTTGGGAATTGAAGCAATAACGATCTATTCATGGAAGGAACAGTCGCTTGGGCAAAGACAATTTAGCTCGCTCATGAAAGGTATTTTAGTGAAGCCAAGAATTACTTGAGGCTCATAACTCTCACTTGAAAGTAAACCTTATAACAGAAGAAATGTGCATACTGTACTGTAAAAAGGTTGAAAATCTGTTTGGGAACACCTTCTGCAAGCACAAATAGATTTTAAAAGAACTTCGTGTTTCTAATTACTGTGTACAACAGAAAGACCTCCATTTAATACTCAGAAGTAGGATTGCAAGATCAGAAATATTCTACTTCCTAAACTTTCAGGGTCAAAACTTGAGACAGTGGGTAGATTCTTTGATGTCACAGAGGTGGGTCAATGAGACAACGTGGGCAAGTGTTGGACCTGCTTCTGGTTCAGCTGGTATTTGAAAAAACAATAGAGACAGATTCTGGGTAAAATTCAGCTAACCAAGCCCAGATCCAGGGAAACAAACAAAGCAAAATGCACCCACCAGCTGCAGGAGCCGCGACCATTCCTGGTAGCCCTCATGCTCCATAGGGCTTTATGTACAGTATGCATGGTTCAGAGAGATTTTTTCTTAAGCCGTATACTGCTTCTGGTCCATATAGAATAATCACTGTCATTGAATCATAGAATCATAGAGCTGGAAGAGACCACAGGGGCCATCCAGTCCAACCCCTTGCTATGCAGGAACACAAATCAAAGCACTCTCAACAGATGGCCATCCAGCCTCTGTTTAAAAACCTCCAAAGAAGGAGACTCCACTACACTCTGAGGCAGCATATTCCACGGTCAGGCAGCTCTGACTGTCAGTAAGTTCTTCCTGAGGCTCAGATGGAATCTCCTTTCCTGCAGCTTGAATCCATTGCTCTTTGTCCTAGTCTCTGGAGCAGCAGAAAACAAGCCTGCTCCCTCCTCAACATGACATCCCTTCAAATATTTAATTATGGTTATCATGTCCCCACTTAACCTTCTCTTCTGCAGACTAAACATATCCAGCTCCCTAAGCCACTCCTCATAGGGCATGGCTTCCAAACCTTTCAACATTTTGGTCGCCTTCCTCTGGATATGCTCTAGTTTGTCAATATCCTTCTGGAATCGAGGTGCCCAGAACTGGACACAGTATTCCAAATGAGGTCTAGCCAAAGCAGAATGTAGAGGTATCATTACCTCCCTTGATCTAAGCCCTTTTTGCATGCTTTTTTTTTTGTGCGAGCACACCTTGAGCGTCGCGTGAGTGGGACTGTCGCTCCATATGACGCACTCCCACTTGCGCAACGCCCACGAGGCTGAAGCGGGGCACGCGCACTTTTTTTGATTTTCAGCTTTAAGCTGAAAATACTGCACGCTCGTGTGATGCTCGCAGCGCCCTTACGCATTTACCTGCGTGCGATGCTTCGGTGAGCAGGGGCGGTCGTGCTTCCTTCCCCCCACGCAGCCTACAGCTCCCAGACTGTGCTGCAGAAGGAAGGGGCGGGGCGCTCGTGTGACAGCCGTGCTAGAGGAAGCTAATGCGGGAGGCAAGAAGGGCTGTCGTGAGCAGCTCGCGCGAGTGGCTGCTCACGCGAGCGTCACTCCCCACTGCCGCAACGAGGTAAGGTGCGAAAAGGGCTGTAGACACCATACTCCTATTGATGCAACCAAGGATCACGTTGGTTTTCATGGCTGCCGCATCACACTGCTGACTCATGTTCAGCTTGTGATCTACCAAGAATCCTAGATCCCTTTCACATGTACTATTATCCAGCCACACGTCCCCTATCCTATATTTGTGCATTCCATTTTTTCTGTCTAAGGGTAGCACCTTACATTTCTCTCTGTTGAAATTCATTTTGTTAGCTTTGGCCCAGTTCTCCAATCTATTAAGATTGCTTTGAATTTTGATTCTGTCCTCTAGGGTATTAGCAACCCATTCCAATTTGGTGTCATCTGCAAATTTGATCAGCATGCCCTCTATTCCATCATCCAAGTCATTGAAGAAGATGTTGAATAGCACTGGGCCCAGGACAGAACCCTGTGGCATCCCACTAGTCACTTCTCTCCAGGATGAAAAGCAGCCATTGGTGTGAACCCTTTGGTTTCGATTGGTCAACCAATTAAAAATCTGCCTAACAGTAGCACTGTCTAGCCCACATTTTACTAGCTTCTTTGCAAGAATGTCATGGGGAACTTTGTCAAACACCTTACTGAAATCAAGATACACTATGTCCACGGCATTCCCTTCATCTATCAAGTTTGTAACTCTATCATAAAAAGAGATTGGAAGTCCCCTTGCCACTCCCAACATATGCCGCCAGGATTTGTACAACAAGAAAGCTCCATGAGTCACAGTGCTGGTGTTCCATCCCCTGCTTGGCTGCAAATGGCATGACGGGACCATGATGGGAATACATGCTGCCTCTTTCTTTTATTCCTGACTTTTTGTTTTTTGTAGTGCAGAGCTTGCAAATAATCTGAGACTGAACCAGTGCTGTAGTGCTAGCTTAAAATGGATGGAAATAAGTGATCACGAGCCCTTTCACACTACATGATTATAACACTATGATTGTCCTTGAGCTGCCATGATTTATCCTATGGAATCCTGGGGTTTGCAGTTTAGGGAGGGGTATTTGGAATTCTCAACCAGAGAGATTTTGTGCCTCCCAAAACTACAAATCCCAGAATCTAACATGACATAGCCATGGCAGTTAAAGTAGAATCATAGTGTTATAACTGTATAGTGTGAAAGGACCCTGGGTTTTAAAGCCACTTCATGTATAAAATTCAAACTTCCTTTTCTCCCAGTGCTGCTCACCCTGCTCCCTCATAGACCAAGAGAGTCCCAGAAATTCTCTGAGAACTAGCAAACCTAAAGCAGTTTAGTTGAACTGGAAACATTAAAAAGCAATATGAAGCTCAAGTCAGCAGTTATCATTCCACAGTACCTGATTAAGAAGCCTCGAATGGACATACCGATACAATGTGCATTTAAATGCAGTTGTCTCTTAGCCATTCCCTTATCTGACTCTTTGGGCTGCCTGTGGATAAAATTGTTTCTGAGGTAGTGATACAAAGGGAGGACACTGCAACATGTACATGCACATCATGTCAACATCCAACAGTGGGTAGAACTTGATACATGTTTAAAGCTAATTAATAATTAATTGCATATACATGGAAACACAACTTCTAATAAAATTCCTCTTTTAAAAATGTGTATATATTCACTTTTAATAAATTGCTCAGAGTGTGTATTATTTATTCTTGAATTTGATTGTCACAGTAAATAGTAAACATCCATGAAAAGCTGAAAAAACTTTACAAGCACAATGATGACTTTTAATTTGGACAGGAGTCTTTTGACTCTATGTTTGTTGGGGCGAAGCTCACCATAAATATCCCATTTAGTTTGATTAAAAACCACACTAAGCTCCTGCTCCCTTAATATCTTCCTTCCATTCATTGTCATCCAGAGGTGGATTGGTAAAGCTTGTTGTGCATTGTCGGCAACCCACAGGTCTCAATGTGTGTCTCATCATTAGAAAGCTTGTGCTTGTACAACTTTATTAAGAATGCTCTGCTACACAATAATGGACATGATTCCTGACCTGATTGGTGAGCCAAGAAATTGAATAGCTAACTTTAAATGTCAGCACAGTAGTGGACAAGGTTTTCCAGGGCCAATACCAGAGAGTTAGTTAAAAACGCTAATTGAAAATGTCCTTGCAAATTGTAAAGCAGCAGGAAGGACTGTTAGAGGGAAAATGACACAATGGAAATGTAAAGGAGATAAAGCTAATCTGTTTATGAATGAGCTGAGCAAACCAGATGCTACCAGATGCATCTTCTAGAGGCATTTTTCTTGAAATAAACTGCAAGGACCGACATGAAGGGGCAAGGAATAGGAACTGGATTGCAATCATAGCAAACGGTTGTGCTGCCAGAGCTCATAGGGTCTTCTATTTCACCCCTTGGTGCTCCATTCCTGAAACCGGTTTCTCTCCCTACTCCAGTGCTTTTTCTTTCTTCCACACTTTCTTTTTCTGCTTCCCCAAATGTCATCTCTCTTTCAGTTTGCATTTGGGGACCTTCAAGGCTCTGGGGACACAAAGCTCCACAGGGAACCCTTGTGGCAGTTGTGTTAATCAAACTCTCCTCTTCCATGTGCTTGTCAGCTACATGCCAAGATAGAATTCCTCTTCCCCAGAGAGGGTTGAGGGAGGAAAGGGATCTCTAAGCTTAGAAATTGTCCTTTCCCCTGTGGCATCCTACTGTGCAATGAGGGTGGGGATTTTCAATTCAGTAGGTGGTGGCAGCATTTTAATCAAGGGGACAAGGGGAGTTTCTATCTCCTATTCAAGGGAAGAAGTCAGCATTGAGGGGGAGAAGGGAACATAGAACATACTTTTGAAGAAGATCCTAGCTCAGGGATCTTACAAAGCATGCATCTTAGGTAGTTGAGCTGCACAAGTGTATAAAACAGGAACACAAAGAACACATGGTGCAGGTATTTCCTTTTATGCAACCTTATCTGAAAGAGGCAGGGAGGGAGAAAGGACATGTCCATTGGTACCATCCCATCCATTACAATCCCAGTCATCCTTCACAATTTGGGGCTGAATTTCCTGCTGTATCCATGTTGATGCTCTGTTAAGGATGGGAAGAATATTTTAGAATATTTTAAAATATTTTAAAAAGTAGCTTGAAAAATGAGCATGTCTTGGGAAGTCCTGATGAGAAGAATGCTAGATGGGAGAGAAACTTTGTAGCTAAGGGCTTATTCTGTGTGAAAAATTAATGTACCTTTTTTTTTTTTTTTTCTGAAGAAAATGTGCAGAAAACATGTTTGCTGAGCCATTGTTTGTTCAGAAAATACGTTTTCTGTGTAGTAAACATGTCTGCACAGAAAAGATTGATGCACAGAAAAGAGCATTTTCGGCACATAAAATGCTGGTTTCTGCTCAGCAATCCTGTTTCCTATGTAGACAAAACTGTTTTCTGTACAAAGAACATTCTTTCTTGCACATAAGAATTCCCAAACTGCAAATAATTTTCAATGCCTTTCTTGCACCAAAAAGAAAAAAAAGAGAAAATTATTAATTCTTTTCTATGAAAATGAAATGTATAAAGATGTACATCCCTACTGCTTATACTGTTCAGAACTTGCACAGTCAAGTTTCTTCAGTTTGCCTACACATGTACAGTTAGACGTATCGCCAAATAAATTAATCCCAGTGCATGGAACAAGCTGGTGCAATGTTGTTGAATATATAATGGGAGATGTAGAGTGAATTAGTATATCTTTGGTGTCATCTGTCATATGATGGGAAGCATTTCTGGGGAACCCTGAAGAGAGCTGAAATGAGCTTAGGAATCATGATGACCATTTGGTACAGAAAACGGATTAAAATAAAAAGAGAGTTATGATCATTAAGTATGTACATGACAACTAACCTAAGAAAGCAGTCTTGTGCAGTAATATATGCAGCCCACTAGATCCCTCTGTTTTAGAAAGACAGCACATACTATTGAGATGGAATGAGTCACCAGTTACAGCACTTCTTTATTATTCATGCATGCATTATTGGGCTCAAATGCATGTGCTTCTATTTCATTATCTTGCTACATTCTGGAGATTCAGAATGACTGTGATATTTTTCTACTACTTTTGACTATTACCTCCGTTTCTGCCCCTCCTTTAAAAAAAAATCCCAGGAAGCTACAGGAGATGACACTTATTTGCATTCAGAAAACATTGTCTCAAAAAGTTCTGCACTGCTGTTTAATTCAACCTAGTTCCTAGGTGGTTGCCCATGAAATTATAACTTCTTTATAACTGTTTAATTTTGGTCCATAAAAGAAAGCCATTACAGACTAGCCAAAGGCTGAAACTGGTAAGTGGCTTTTAGTGTCTCTCATTTTATAGGTTTTCCTCTTAAATGAGCTAACAAATGCATAAGAGGAAAAATACCAAGAGTTTCACTGCCTGTGTCTATCTGTTTGTATGTATTTAGGTGGGTGATGAGTGGTGGTGGTGGTCCATTAATGAGCTCTGGTTTTCATTTAGCACATTAAGAGCATAATCTGTGGTCCACATGTTCCTGCTTTAATTCCAAGGGTTTCCCATCACAGAATTTCTCTCCTTTTTGGAACAGAGGAAAACATAAGAGAAAAACTATAAGGTTAGTAGACAAACCAAACTGTCAAACTAGTGTTGTTTTTGTTGTTCTTATTGACTAAGAATCTACATCACAGTACACTCAATAACTTTATGAACTGATGGCTGTGTTGCAGAAATGCACCAAAATTCTATTGGTGAATTGCAAATATATGTATCTGGGCACTGGTCAGAGTACTCTAATGCACATCTGGTCCTTTCAGTGCATATCAGGTGCTCCTGATGAGCATCAGCCACTTTTCTGATGCACATTGGATACATCAGATGTGCATAGGGCACTTCTGATGCACATTGGGCACTCCTGTTGTGTTTTAGTGCTTCCTAGTTGGTGTCTGGATGTGCACTGAGAGTGCCTTGATGTGCATTAGTGCCCTTTGCACATTGGCACCATGGGGCATTAGTCACTTCAGTGACTACCACTGCATATTGGATGCCCCTTCATTACAACATCATGGCAACTCCTAGGTAGTATAGATGCTGAGAAACTACACAGTTCTACAGTAGGCTCTCCATTTGCATGGGTTCAGCACATCCAAATTTGATTATTTGTGAGCTATTTTATTTTATTTTATTTTACATTTTAAGTTTTGTGTTTTTTTTTAAAAAATCTTATCCTATTGTTCCAGCCACAGAAAAAAACATGCTTTTTCTAGGAATTGCTAGGTTCTCCAGCATGATTCTATGGTCCACTTCCATGAGAAGTAGACTATAAGGTCACACTAGAGAATGCAGAAATTCATAAGAATAACTGTTCTCTAGGCATTGCTAGGTCTTTCAGCATGACTCTGTGGCCCACTTCTGTTGGAAGTTGACCATAAAATTGTGCTGGAGGACCTAGGGATTCCTAGAGAAGTGATCTCAGGTTAAAAAAAATACAATTTGTAATTTTTATTTTTATAGCATTTATTCCACATTCATGGGGGTCTTGTGCCTGCAAAAGTGGAGGGCTCACCTTATTTCCTGGACATGTAAGCCCATTAATGAAGATGTACCCATGCCGAATTCCAGCCGTCTTTATTATATGCATTTATATTCTATCTATTCTATTCTATTTATATTCTATCTTGCCCCCGATAAAGGGACTCAAGGCACCTTAGTGTTCATATCTGCAATTTTAATTGTTTATTGTATTTCCTTATAAATTCAAATATTTATTTATTTATTTATTTATTTATTTATTTATTGGTTTTGGAGACTAGGATTCAAATCCCTCCTCAGACACTGAGTGACCTTGGACAAGTCACATTCTTTCAGTCTCAGAGGAGAGCAAAGGCAAACCCTCTCTGAACAAATCTTTCCAAAACAAACGAACAAACAATATAGATTCACCTTAGGGTAGCCATAACTCAGAAGTGACTTGAAGACATACAACAAAGTGCTGATGACAGGGGAGGTTCTTTCTAGCCATCATGTCTCTCCCCTTTGAAAATTGACTTATGATCACCCTAAGGTAAACCTATCATGGAGGTTTTCTTGCCAAGATTTGTTGCCTTTGCCTCTCTTTGAGTCTGAGAGAATGTGACTTGCCTAAGATCACACAGTAGGTTTCCATGGCTGAGTGGAGATTCAAACCCTGGTCTCCAGAGTCATAGTTTGGGTGCATACACACACCTGCCATCATGTCTCTTTTTTTTGCAAATAAGGTAGCTGTTCTGGTATATGCAAGCATGCCCAAACCCACCTAGCTCTGCTGTCACTTCCCCGATGAAAGGGACACAGTGGCAGGCATGCATGCATGCCAAAACTGCTCCCTCATTTACAAACCCTGGTGCCATGTCCCTATTGGTGTCCAGCAGCAAGGCTTTGTGGATCCCCTGTGAGAGATCCCAGGTTAAGAACCACTGATTTAGGGTACTGTAGGTCATAAGAAGCACTTTGATTTATTCCTGGAAATAGACTGACAGCCAACTTCAAATGTACTTATGATCATTGTCAAAAAAATGGGCTTCCATGCTCAGGACTGGATCCAGGAGTGCACCCAAACTTTGAACCTGTGTCTTCAGGGGGAGCATAACACTATCTAGAGCTAGTTGAGCCCCTATTCCCAAAGCTGCCTTTTGATTGAATACCTGTATGGATTAAATCTCAATTTGTTCACCCTCATCTGGTCTATTACAGATGCCAGATACTACTTTTGGAACAGAAACAGCTTGCTTGGAATTAGGTGGAAAGGAGTAATAGAGCTAGATATCATCAGCTTAGTGGTAACATATGACTGCAAAACTTTGGACAACCTCTCCAAGTGGTTTCTTGTAAATAAAACATAAATCCTGAGGATCTCCACAGGTCAACAACCAAAGACCTGAACAGGAATCCCCTAGAATCACCTTATGAGAGCTGAGAGCTCTAGGAGGGACTGGAACCACTGTAAAACAGTGCCTCCAAACCACACCCTAGCAAGCTGACTCATAAGAATACCATGGTCAATACTTTCAAAAGTCGGCATGAAGTGCAGCAGAACCAACATGGACACACTCCCCCTCTCCAGTTCCCAGCACAGGTCATTCAAGAAGGTGACCAAAGTAATCTCTGTCCCATTACCAGCCCTGAAACCAGAATGACACAGATCTAGATAATCCATTCCATGCCAGCTTAGACTCACTGTTCAAAGCAGATCAGCTTCTCCCTGCCAGTTCCAGCTGTATGTTCATGTAAACCAGATTCACTCACAGAGGAGAGGACAGTACTATTGCTATTTACGACTGCCTCTTCAAGAGACAGGTCTTGCATACTACAAAGTGTTGCTCATAAATACCACTACAGTAGTAGTTTGCCTCTCCCAGTTTTCCTTGGGGAAATACTTTCCAAGACAAGAAGTATTTCTCCAAAAGCTAGGCCTATGCAAAGTATGGGGTTCAAAAGTCACAGTTTTCATTCATAATTGCCATTCTGCTTTGAATACTTGGGCAAAAGTCTCAAGTAGAGAATTCAAGCTTTCAAAAGGGGACAAGGTAGAAAAAAGAGCATTGTAGCATTGTGCATGATGGCAGAAAATGGTGCCCCAGCAAAAGAAAAGAAAAGGAAAGGAAAGGAAAGGAAAGTATAAGGAAAAAAAAAAAAAGCTCCACACTTACCATTCTTTTCCAGAGGCTGAGACAGTAACACGGAAACTTGCCCTCAGCCATAAATACACTGTGGCTAGCTCCTCCATATATATAATAGAGTGATTAAGGAAAAAGAAATATTAAAAGAAAAGGTTGCAACTTCCACATTATTCAGCCGCTGTAATATGAACTCCAGGATTCAATAGCCAAGGTGGAATTAGCTGCTATGCACTTTCCTTCAGTTCATTTGCAGAAGATAAGGAAGTGCAATTGTTTTGCTTCATCATTTTTATTTTTTTCAGACATTTGAAGAAATATATGTCACTCAAGGTCTGAGCAATGGATTTGCCTCATTTTGGCACAGTGAGTAGAGGCTGCCAGTCAGTTTAAATGATTAACTGCACACCTTTTGGGATCTACAACAACTGTGGCTGGAATGCTGCTTGCTGCTGTAACATCTCTCTGATTTTTGTGTGATTTTGGTGGTATATTTTTGTCTTTCTACTCCAGTTACATCTGCAATCTTGCCTTTATCTTGCTGTCCACAGTGTAGCCTACAGATGGTTGTATCTCCATTTGCTGATTAAATATATTTTACTGTCTTTGAATCTCAGGATTTAATGATCCTACTCCAATTATAGCAAATGGCAAAATTCTCAGTTCCATCAATAGAATATGGCCAAGCATTTATTACTTCTTGGCTAACGATGAGCAAATGAGATAACAATCTGGAACAAATGTGCTGAGGGAGGGATTCCACATGCTGCTACCGCAGAATTAGTGTGAACTCAATACTCACTGACTCAAACATATATTCAGAAGAAATGTCAAGACAATCAAAACTAAGGCTTCAGACTTAAAGATTTATTTATTTATTTATCTTATTTAACACTTATTGTCTGTATTTACTGGTATTTGGATTTTTTTTTTTAAAGTACATTACAAAATCTGCAGATGGTTGGCATATCCTTTGCAGAGTGTTCCTACTTCACATTCACATAAGAAAGAATGATTATTCTAAAATGGCTCCTGCTGCTATGTCTGTCTGTCTTATAAATGTTTATATCTATGTCTATGGCCGTTTTCGCATGGGCTTTCTGTCGCGCGACAGCCCCGTGAGCCTCGCGGGAGTGGGAGCGTCGCTCTGCACGACGCACTCCCACTTCCGCTGCGCTCACAGGGCTGCAGCGGCGCGATTGCGGGTTTTCTGATTTTCGCCTCAAAGCGAAAATCACCCGCGCTCGTGCAACGCTCCTGCTGCCCACGCGCACTTACCTCCTGTGCGGAGCATTGGGAAGGAAGGGGCGGGGCGCTAGCGCGATGGACGCGACAGCCTCCTGCTTCACGCAAGCGGGGGGACGGACGTGACAGCCTCCTGCTTCGCTCGGAGGGGAGGGCGGCTCGCGCGAGGCTGCCGCTTCCCCCTCATTCCTTCGCCTGCAGAAGGAAGGAGGGGGAAACGGCAGCCTCCCGGAGGAGCCTTCTCGCATAAGCCGCCCTCCCCGCTCGCGCGAGAAGCCTCAATGCGAAAAGGGCCTATGACTTTATCTATATAGGCTGTGTGCATTATACAGGCAGAATAGGAACTCCTGTTCATCTGCTTGCATGTAGGGCTAAAACTGGAAAAAGGATGCAAATGTTCACATAACCCCACTCCTATAGTCACTATGCAAATGGAAGTGTGCTGGACTTTCTTATGTTGGGTATGCTAAATGTGAAGGTCTGAGGAAGGTTCTATAACAGATAGGCCTGGTTACATAATTCCTGTGATTCAGAATTCTACCAAGATCAAAGCTCCTAATCACTGGAGACCTGTAATCTCATTCATCCAAGAGTTGACTTTAGACCTTTGTACTCAGTGTTCTGATAATGGTGGGAACAGTGAAACCTCTCTGGATTTAACTTATGAGCTATCCAAAGTTCTGAACCTATTTGGGGACAGGGTTCACCAAATTGAATCAGGTCCTTTAAAGTGTAGACTAAGGCCCTTTCCGCACTGAGACTTCTAGCGCAAGCGGGGGAGGCCGGCAAGCGCAAGAAGGCTCGTCCGGGAGGCTGCCGCTTCCCCCTCCTTCCTTCCGCAGGCGAAGGAACCAGCGGGGAAGCGGCACCGAAGGAGGCTTGCCGCGCAAGCCGCCCTCCCCCCCGTGCGAAGCAGGAGACCTCGTGCCAGATTCCCACCCCACGCGCGCACGCGAGCGGGCGGCGTCGCGCCGGATTCCTCCTCCCCGCGCGCGCCGGATTCCTCTCGTCGTGTCCCCCCTGTGCGCGTGCGAAGCGGGCGGCGCGTCCATCGCGCTACCTCCCCACCCCGCTCCTTCCTTCCGCGGGGCGGAGGGAAGGAAGCGCGACCCGGCCGGCTCCCGGAGGCTCCGCACGAAAGGTAAGTGCGGGTGGGCTCCGGGAGCGTTGCGCGAGCGCGGGGTGATTTTCGCTTGTACGCGAAAATCAAAAAACCCGCGCTCGCGCCGCTTCAGCCCCGTGAGCCGGGCGGAAGTGGGAGTGCGTTGTGCGGAGCGACGCTCCCACTCCCGTGAGGCTCACGGGGCTATTGCGCACGCAAAGGCCCGTGCGAAAAGGGCCCCAGAGTAGATTTACCACCCCATTGACACAGGAACCAACAGCTTCCACTGATGATGAGTGGGCAACTTCCAGAGTTTGGAAGTGCATACTAGCCCCCTTTGAAGCCTTGGAGAGCTCTTTCTGTCATAGAACAATGCCTCCAGGATAGGACCTGTGATATGCCAAAGGTCTCCTGCAGGGAAGGAAAAGACAATTGCCTATATCCAATTTATGATCTGCAAGATTGTTGATGAGTTTGCATCAGGATAAAACTATAAATATGAACTTTTACCTTTGTGAATTACAGCATTAGCAAAAAATTGCACACATTAAGAAAAATATGTTAAAAAATGAATATTAAGTATTTGCACATTTATGCATGACTTTCAGTTCCGATGAGGGAGACGGTCCCACAGTCAAAAATTCACCAAGGGAAGAAAATGCAGGTGGAATCCAGAGAAAAACCATGAAATCTAGATTCTAGTCGTCCAGAATATAGTTCAAACATGGTTTGAAAAGTCAGAGTTTCAATTTGCTGATTTTGTTTTAACTTTTCTGGACGGTGTATTCAAGAGCTGAACAGGCTTCCCCCAATGTTCTGATAGGTTAGGGACCAGAGCACTGTCAGAAATGGACTTGGTTGAAAAGCGGCACCCATGTACTATACTGTAGGGAGCATAAAGGACTTACAGAGACTCACTTGGAATTGACTGTGCATCTGCTGCTTGTAAAGTCCCTCAGCTGGCTTGGAGCCCTTTTGCCACTCTGAGATTGCTTTGCAAACAGCATGTGTGAGATTAGTCCCAAGTGAGCCTCCATGGGCAAGAAGAATTTATAAAAGACCAGAACCCCCATCAAATTAATGGAACTTGTCCTTAATTTGGAAGCGTCAAAAAAGCGAGTTGTCAGATAACAGGGCATCGAAAAGTGGGGGAATCCTGTATCACAAATTTAAGCCAATTCTTCTTTTCATTTTTCTTTTGGAAATTGGTTGTTTGGCAGTGAATTTGAGCTACTGCCACCTCAGATTTTCTAATGGTTATTGGAGTGGGGTGCTTACTTATTCTTACAGAATAGCCAAGGTTTTTTTCCCCTGGTTTTTAAACAATGGGGAACAAAAAAAAAAAAAGGAAGCACCCTGCTGCTTATATCTGCATGAAAAGTTTTCAACTCCTTCCTCTTGGAAAAGTGCATCACACTCCCATCCAAAGCATGATTAGTGTAGCATGCCTTTTCCAAGGTATTTTCAAGGTGTTATTAGTATGCATGCCCACATGTATGAATGTATGCATTTAAAATTTAAATTTGTAGTTGACATTCCCACTGTAAGGGACCTCAAGAATAACACAGAGATGGAGGAAGGGGTAAATTTTAGGCAAATTTATGATTTGACTTTGACAATCTTATTTCCCATTTCCCCAAAGAGAAAATTGTATAAGTTGAAATAGGAAAAAGAAACTAGACATATATGAGCCTTTCAGTTAGCAACACTTGACTATGCTGCAGTTTTGTGCTTATCTATTCAAGACATAACTCTGTTATGACAGAAGCATAAAGCTAGACCTGCATGTCAACTACCTTAGCACCTGTGAAGGGACCTGGATTTTTCTCCATAGTAAGAGAACATCTGTTTTCTTATTCAGCCAGTGTCACAACACATTGGATAAGACCAAACAAGTATAGCTGAAGGATGATTTTACCTTTTAAATATAACTATTTTTTTAAAAAATGTGTTTATTTAGAAGTTCATTTATTTAGAAATGAATGTGACTCCATTTTTCTTAAAATCTTCAAAGTAACTTAGGATTCTGCAAAGTAATCCATAAAAAACAAGTTGAAATACAAGGTAAAATGAGGCATGCATAGTGGGAGTGGAGATTTAGGCAGCAAAAGCAGACATCACATCTTACTCTTTTATGTAAACCATTTTTACCCCTCTCCCTTTTTTAAGTAAATGATTTCAAGGCCCACGAGGGGAGAATATAGGGGCAACGCTAGAGGTTTTTACTCCCTTTGGGGTAAAAGAACATTGGGGTCTTGTGGCATGTTAATTAATTTTTTTTAAAAAGTATTTGTGTACAAATGTAATGGAAAAAACAAGGGTAGTCAGTGGATCTTTTGCTATAGGAGCAGTGAATTCACTCTTGGGCCATTTCCGCACTAGCCTGTTATAGCACAATGATTCTACTTTCAACATCCTCTGGAATCCTGGGGTTTGCAGTTTCGGGAGGGGCCGACCAGCCCCTCCCGAAACTGCAAACTCCAGGATTCCAGAGGATGTTGAAAGTGGAATTATCGCGCTATAACAGGCTAGTGCGGAACTGGCCTCAGTTTTACAGTTCCTCCTCCCACACGACACTACACTCTTTTGTCACTACAAAAGGAAGTTTTGGAGAAAAATAGTTTTCATGAGTAATGACAAAAATACCCACCCCCAATAAGGCATTTTAGTTTGAAAGTATGTCGTGAACCCTTCCCAAAAAGCAAATGAATTTAAAATACAGTGTTTTCCATGTTGCCATGATTAGAAAATACAAATATATTATGCAAGTCATCCTACTACAATGATCTGAGCTGTCAATAAAATATATAATCAGCTGTGATTTCTCTGCAAACTTGTAAAGAAGCTGCCATTTCAAATTACTTCAAATATCTTATTTTCAAAAGTGAAGACTGCTGAGCTTGCTTTTCTCTGTGGAGCACTGAATGGCTGTATGGCGTCAGTACAGATGGCAAAGTTGAGAATGAATTTTCACACACAACTGCAGATGCACCAAAGGTGAATCTGGCAGCCTAGAAAGTGTGCCTCCATGGAAAGGTTTCCTTGTACATATACAGCACTTTAGTATACTTGTGAAGAGTTGACCTTAGGGCTTTGTGAGATTTCCTTTTTATTAGAT
This sequence comes from Ctenosaura bakeri, assembly GCA_948474755.1. Lineage (NCBI taxonomy): Eukaryota > Metazoa > Chordata > Lepidosauria > Squamata > Iguanidae > Ctenosaura > Ctenosaura bakeri. Next base: position 36,626 of record CAOLHI010005416.1, read on the forward strand.
GTCTAAATGGTATTTCTAACAGCTCAGCTGCAATATTAGAAGTTTGGGGAGTGGAGGAAAATTCACCTTGGGGCAGAATTACAATCTTGGAGATGAAGCTCTCATTCTCCCCCGTCACTAGACCTAGATCCCTGAGGAATAAATAGTAAGCTCCTGAAACAGGTCAGCAAACCCCTTAATCCTGCTTCTAGTTCTTAAAGCAAGGGCATGTACCTTCCAGGACTCTGACTCTGCCCCACAGCATTTTCTTCTGCCTCAGATTCCATCTGCCAGATCTCCCAGCTGTAACGCTAAATTATACTGGGTTTTTTTAGGATGTGGAAGCAATAAACTCACCAGTGGGTGCAAGGCATGACCTATTAATTAAATAGCAAACATTTCTTACAGATGTTAAATACTCTAAAATCTCTACCTAAAACAACCCCTGTCCCAGCAACTCCCATTTCTAATCAGCTGTTGGGAGCCCAGAGAAACAACACTGGATATACACCAGACTGATGATGTGCAGCTGCTTGTAAGGTCTTCTGATCTTCACTGAGCTCAAAGTAACTCTACAAGAGGTCTTTATAGACAGAATCTATTGCTAACACCTGTCATTTGCTGGATATATGTTTCTAATTAATGTGTCTAAAGAATATGTCCACGGATTCTGACAACTGATTATCTACGTTTATATTTTGAGAGGTGATTAGAACAAGTTCCTCCTTACATTTCAAGGCACATGGTAATGATCAACATAGTAATCAGATGCCAAGGTTATACAAGTTTAACACCAGTGAAGACCAAACTGCAGCTTTGTCTGAAGCTGCAGAGGCTTCTGGGAGAAATAAATTGGCATAAGAGGCCAAAAAGTTGACGCAAGAGGTCAAAAAGTTTAGTGTAATGGGGCAATTGGTATATGTCATCCCAACCCTCCTTGTACAAAGTTCTCTTCACCCCCCTCACCAGCCAACATTCTCTCTAGCTCCTCCTCATTCCTTGTTTCCCAGATGACAATTGATTTAAAACTTTTCTTTCCCTCTTTCACTGGCTGAAGTCTGATTACCTTTTCAAAGGCTAAGATTACCCTTTTGAAGAGTGGCTATTGAGGAAAGCATTCTTAGTCATTAAGGAACAGCAATTTTTTTGTGAAAAGAAAAATAAACCAAGGATACTTGGGTCAGACGTACCCTCCCAAAAAAATCTATACAGTATCAGGTCTCTCATTGTTCATCAGTTGGGAAAAATGACAAACCTATTCATAGTGATCAAGATATTCAAATTTTCAGCTGTATGGATAAACAAATCTGTCAATATCAAAAGCAGGTGAGATTGCTTGATAGTTGCAGGGAAGCCATGATGTGACAGAGTGGTAGCAGTCTCAGCTATTCCCTCTTCATCCACTTCACTGCACTGCCTCCCCCGCTACATCTCTCTGATTTATACCATGTGTCACTAGATTACAGTGACCAATGATGTATTAAATGATGTGTTACCTTTCTGATGTGTTGCTTTTTATCTCATCAGAGTTTTGATAAGAGTCTGAGACACTTTGGCCATTTCTGCACTACACTTTTACAGTGTTATTATTCCACTTTCAACATCCTGTGGAATTCTGGGTTTTGTAGTTTACTGAGGCCAAAGAGCTCTCTGGCTGAGGTTCCTAAATGTCCCTCCCTAAACTGCAAACCCCAGGATTCCCTACAATTTTGAAAGTGAAATAGTAGCACTACAAAAGTGTAGGGTGGAAATGGCCTTTGAACATGAATATCCTTCCCCCAAAAGATATCTTTGGGTATTCATACTGAAGGCATATATGGGAGAAGGTGGCCATTAAGGTACATATGTTTTTTGGGGGGAGGGGGGTAGAACAGTTGAAGGGAGATAAAATCCTCTCCCTCAGCACTGCTTCCCTGAGATAGTTTAGACTCCTTGAGTGTATTTTTAAGCTTTTTGAAAGAGGTTGTAAATTGCCTTCAGAATTTCCCTTGTCATGTTTGCTTTGCCTTGAAACAGTCATTAAGCATACTTGTTAATGAATAATTCTGTTTAGTAATGTTAAAAAAATGTTGATGTTATTAAAGGTTGTTACCCTGATCTCTGGGGGTCCCGGGAGGGACACCTAAATAACCAAACAACAACAACAATGACTTGGGGAAAATTAGCTGGAGCACCCACTAAAGCTAGCGAGAGGCAGGGTAACTTAGCAGGATCTTGCAACCCAGTGTCTATGGATGAGGTCAGGTCAGTCAAGCAGTCAGATGGTTTAAAATAGCAAAAACGATGTTTATTAAACACAGACAAACATTAAAGACAACACAGGCACACAGCTAACTAAAGAATTGGAAATAGGGATTTTCGGAGGGAAATGGGGGATGCGACACCTGTCTCGTAGTCCTGGAGAGGTATGAAGATTGAGTTCGTGGATATGGAGTCTCAGTACGTGGGACTGAGGGGATGGCTCACCAGGCAGAGTGGCAGCAAGGCGGGATGGAAGTCTGGAGCAATCCAAGCGGTCCGAGGAAGGTCTCGGAATTGGGGGCTTTTATAGGGTGAATTGTGACTGCAGGTCATACCTTACTCGGTGAGAACAATGCGATTTAGGAGCGGAACAAGGCTTTGGAAAGGTCAGAGTTTAGCATGATTGGCTTAGCACCGATTTAACAATAGTGTAGCCGGTATGCAAATGCGGAGTGCTTAGTACAGCTTTGTAAGGCTACGTGCTCAGGGCAGGGCACCTTTGTTAGTATTGTGCATAAGCAAAAGGGTGTTTGCCGGAGAGGTCCCTGAAGCGATGAACCGGCTCTGTCCGGCCTGCCTAGGTGGAGAATGGAATGTCCAACAATTATCGGCTGTGCCTGTTTACGTGCTTGTCTGGAGGCCTCGCAAACACGTGGAGCGGGGTGGCAGAGGAAGGCCGAGTGGTTTGATATCAAAACGATATCAAGTGCTATCTCTGGGTAGGCCTGGAACGCAGTAACAAGGTTTATGAATATTTAAAATAAACTACTTAAGATAACCTCTAAGATGTGTTAGAATAACAAATAGGTCTTGACTTTCACCTTTGCAGAATCAGACATCTTAAATTATACTCAGAATTTGTGCTTCCATCTGTTTCAAATGAGTTTTTTAAAAAAGTCACTGGATGTATATGAAGATGAATGGAATATACAGTTCTGACTCAGTTCCTCTAAGAACTCTTTTCCTATCTCATTGTCTAAATAGTCTAGCAACGTCTGTCAGAAAAGAAAGGACAATAAAAAAAAAATTAAACTGATAAACTGCAGTTTCTGTACCAGAAGACATGAAAACAAATATGGAAAAATGTAAAAAAGCTTTCTTTAAAAGCCTTCTCAATCTCTGGAGAACTTCAAAAAAAAAAATCAGTTCAGAAGCACTGTGAGAATATGAAGAAGGGAGTTACATATAATATGTTATTAGATCTTACATTGATGGGTGTCATTTTGGAAAACTGGGGAGAAGCTTCAGAAGTTCTGAGGACAAAACAAAAGCATCTCCCCTGTTCGTTTCTTCTTGTTCCTTCAGAACAACCATGCTGTCAGGCACCTGAAAGGGGAAGCCCATAAAGGAGGTGAAAGGGGTACAGGTTTCAACACCATACCAAACAATACTGCAGGGACAGCCTCCACAACACCTTCCTCTTCCTCATCTTTTGTACTTTTTATAGAGATGAGGCCAGACAAAAGTGTTGTGTGAAGCAAAGTTTCCAATGTATATATTATCTACATTTGCCCAAACATCTGAAGACAACACTGAGGTGCTCAATATTGAGCTACAAAACTGAGGTGCCCCAATCTGATATTTGGAAAACCATATGGTAGGGTCTCTGGAAAGTCACACGATAAGAAACAAGAATGACCAGGTCCTTCATAAGTAGGGGTGGCAGGAGGGAGAAGAGAATGTAAGTGAAGGTGTTATGGAAGCAATGTTAGCATGAACCCCAGGAGCAGGAGTAGGGGGTCTTCAACTCCCCCAAGACTAGTCTAGAGGGGCTAAGAACCTCTGAAATGATCTTGCAAAATTGAAACATCAAGACTTCTATGTAGTTCAACATCCTCCGTAATTATCAGTCAAAATTTTTTCAAAAGTTTTTTTAAAGTTTGTTTATTTTGTTTGTTGTTAAAGTTTGTTGTTTTCTAAATGTTTATTTTTAATTGTATTAAAATATTTTGTGTGTTAAAAGAAGTATACCAAATGATCAAGTGCTAAGATCAATTAATACAACAATTGTCTGGGAGTCCTCTCAGGAATAACTAAGGTTGTGTGCAATCTATCTGATGCATCTTTAACTGGGAGTAAGCTACACTGAACGCACGGGAGGACACTTCTAAGTGCTTGCAAGTGTCTTCACATTTAAGGATGTTTGAATGATGAGAGGGGAAATGTAATTTGCCCTCACCTTCAAGTAGGCAGAATTCAGAACAACCTGCCTGCTAATGTTCAGTACTCCACCAAAAATTAAATTAAATTAAAGTTAAATTAAATTAAATTAAATTCTGGGATCCCTGAATGTTAGTATGAGAACAGTTGTGTTCCCTTTTCTTCCTTTCCCCCCACTATTTTTTGTGCTGGATGCTGCAAAGCTACACTGGGTCTGACAACTTCTATAGCATGTTTAGGAAAAAAAAAAAAAACCCAAAAAGCAAAGAAAACAAGACCAGTTGGTCCTTTCCCAGAACACTGGGGACAACTGATGACCTCACACAGCATTGTTGGGAAAGGAACAAATGCCATGCCTCCATCTTAGGAAGTCCTTAAGCAGGGGTGGGCTGGACATCTTTCAGGAATGCTTTAGTTGTGTATTCCTGCATGACAGGGGAGTTGGATTAGATGGCCCTTGTGATCCCTTCCAACTCTAACATTCTATGATTCTATAATACTCTTTAACTTTATTTTTGGGGATGAGGAGGAGAGAAAAAGTCACACTGACATTTTCGGCTAATCAAAAGTGGAGAAAAGATGATAGAGAAGTCAGACTGTGATATTCCCTCAAGAGCTTTTTTAAAACCAGAAGTAGACTTCTGGACACATTCAATCCATTCTCCATTTTTGGCAGTCCCTGTAGCCCCTGCAGAGTTTCACACACAGAACTTGAATCTGGTCCTTGGGTTAACTGCAGTTGCTAACACCTGCAACCCTTTCACACTAAGAGTGTTGTGTGACCTACCATTTGTGGGACAGGCCAATCGAGCAGCTTTGGTCCTCCCTCTGGGCTCGGGAGATGTGGGCGGGGTCATCTGGGTCTGCAGTGGGCACTGCAGTACCCGGATGCCTGTGAATGTAATGGCCAATCGGAGCAAGCCTGGCATAGTGCCATTGGCTGCCAGGCTGGGTATAGGCAGGATTGCACATGCCCAGTCAGTGGTGGGTGGGTGGGTATATATTCCTCTACCACAGCGGATTGGGCCTCTTTCTGTTCTGGCTGCTCTCTGCTCAACTCTCCCCAAATCTTTAGTGTTGTTGTATATCTGTTCATCACAACTTTTGGGTGGTTGTATGGGTCTTGGATTCAGGGTAGTGGATACCAATGGCCTGCTCACATTGGTACAGGGTATATCAGGTGTTTCGGGGGAGGAGTGCTAGGTGGTTTGGGGAGTGGCCAGCTCGGGAGGTAACTCACTGCATGGCACCGCCCCCCGCCCCCCCCGGTGGCAGGGGTTCCTGGCTGACAGGCTATCCCTGCCATTCCTTGGGATCCTGGGACTGGGACTGGAAGCTTGGCTTATCAGTCAACAGGCAGGTTGATCGATGATGGAATCCAGACCCATGCAGGCACCAACCCCTTTGTGCTATGTAATCAATAAAGTTGTGACCTTTTTCCTCCAATTGGTTGTCCGTGGCTTTTAGCTGCAAAGTATTTGTCCCTCCTCACACAAATAATTACAGCACTGTGATTTCACTTTAACTTCCATGTTTCCATTGACAGTTTAGAGAGGAGTATGTAGAAGTATGGTGCTCCACCAAACTACATACTCCAAGATTCCATAGGATGCAGCCATGTCAGCTAAACAAAATCATAATGCTGTAACTTTTTAGTGTGAAGGGACCTGTAGTTTTCATCTTTAGCAAAAGCACACATCATAGGAGTCCTTCAAAGAAAGCAGATGGTGGTTCACAGATTGTCAGTTGAGGCAAGCACACACACACATATCAGCATGTGCTGATACAGTTTTATGGAAGTAAGTGTAATGGAATACTCAACATCATGTGTGCTGATGGTGGTCTAAGTTCACTGTGACTGCCTAGGAAAGAGATCTTGTAATCATGAAAAGCTAAGACCTGCAGTTCAGTCTGTAGCAGCAGTGACAAGAGAACATGTAGTCTCAGAATTATAGACAGTGACTGAGACTTATCAGGGTGCTGTGATTCCATTTTAACGGCCATGGCCACCTCCTATGGAATTCTTGGATTTTGCAGTTTCATAAAGGACATTTAGAATTCTCATCCAGAGACCTTTAGTGTGTCCTTGAACTACAAGCCCTATAAATCTCATTCATAGGATGTAGCCTGTGGTAGTTAAAGTAAAATTATAGTGGTAGAATTTTATGCTGTGAAAGGGTCCCTGCTCTAAGCAAACTAGGCATATAAATACACCACAATGTTGGGGAAAACAAATGACAATTCAGATTTAATTCACTATCATTTTTTTTAAAAAATGTTTATTTTCAATACTTTTTCAGCATCCAACTATGTCCTCCACATAATAACTTTGGTCTACTACAGAAATGTAACAATTATAAGAAATATTGGCGTTCTTGCACTGCATCTTGACATTGTTGATACCATTGTCTGTCAGGTTTTGTTTTGTTTTTTTAAAAAAAATGCTGTGTAATTATTATATCAATTAATTCTAACTTCAGGCTTGATTGCCTGTGGCAATAAGAAACAGAAGTCTGTGAGATACCATAGGATGATTTATGCTGGTTGTTGGCACATTCAGTTTATGAAGTGTCCTTTGCATATCATCATACTTAGATGTAAACTTATGTTTACAAGATTTTTCTTCCTCTGTTACTACCATTTGTAAAACATCACCATGAGTCAGTAACTGTGTAGAACTGTAAAATATACATGTTTTTTTTTAAAAAAAAATCCAGAAGTGTCATTCTTGTGCACATTGAGATTGTGGAAAAACAGTTTCCAGATGGGAAAGACAATAAATAATGCAAATTAAAATATTATAATAATATTTTTTGAAATTATACTCATTATTTTTATAGTATAATTAGGTAAATAAAAGTAACTCTCTGTGTGTCCATTTCTCCATATTAAAATTTACCTACAATGGATTGAGAATCCACGGTTGCATAAGTGCCATTTTCTGTGCAACAATACTACGCGCAAATTTTGTGCAGATTAAGTTCTTAGTAGTGAATAGCTTTTGAAAATTGTGTAGTTTTCAAAGACCTTCTTGCAGTGAGAAGGAAATTGGTAAAATTACTCATTGCTTCCTTCAAGAATGAAATTACTGAAGAATTACGTCTCTACTGCAGAATACCATATCGCTTCCTGCTACCACTTAATAATCTTTTAGACAGTATTAACAATAACAACTTTAGAGAAATTTCTGTTACTGTAGGACAGGGACGTTACCCTCCAGTACTGCAGCTCTCATCACATTTCTCATCCCTGGTCAACACTGCTAAGTAAAGAAAGATAGGAAATGTTTGTAACCCAGCCATTTCTGGATGATCATAATTTGTTTTTCCTTACTTTAAAAAACACAGTCTTTACCTAGATCATAGCGGGAAGAAAAGCATGAGTGTCAGAAGTAAGGTATCTGAACAGCCAAAGAATAGTTCAGATGGGTCTAAGATTCTGTTTGTGAATTATGGAGAGCTGAGCTACGCAGTAACCTATACATTTTAAAAAGTCTGGTTCAGACTGCAAAATAGAAGTCTCAGACATAAAATCTGCCTTTTGCAAATTCCAGAAATGCCCATTCAGTGTCCCTGTTTGACAACATGCTTTTGGTTTGGAAAGTCCATAGGCATTGCCCAAGGAACCTTCAAGGTCCACAGGCTGTCCTCTGTGACCTGTGCAAACAACTGATGACTCCTACCAAATTTCTCTTCTGGGCTTCAAAAAGGCTTGTTATCCCCTCTGGGCCTGTCAAACCAATAACTATGCTTCAAGACATCTGAAGATTATACAAGCCAAAATCCCTTTACAAAGAACACATGAGCTTTATGTCTCCCCTTGATCTGAAGCTACAAGTTCACATTTGTGTAAACTTACATCATATTTTGATTGATCACTGATGCATGTTGTCTTTCATTTGAAAGAGCGATGGCTACAGTGTGTACCTTAGGTGGATTTTTATGACTTTCAAAGGAACTTGCATAGGATGTACATAAGCTTGCCACATTATTGAATAAAAAGTACAAATCCCATTGTTCACTACAATTGCATTTGTGGCATACCATATTCCTGTGAAGTTTCCTCATTTACCCCATCTACTTAAACCATCATTAAAGACCATATTCTTGAAGTGGGGGAACTCTTTTCTGGGAGATTAAGAATCATTGCTTGCCCTGAGGAATTTAATTTCAGGGGAACCTCTGTCAGGATATTGCCCTGATCTTTCTTTGATGGTGAAGTCCTGTCAACTTAAACTTGTTTCAAAACATAGAAGCTAGTTAGACTGTTTCACAACGCTCATTCATTTTCATTTATTAGAGAAAATTTTGTTTGTAGTGATGCTGCCAAATCCAATGGTTTGATTAGATCCCTCTGGAATTGTCACCTTCTTTATTTATGTTTTAATCTATAACTATGTTCTAACCTCAGGGCTGTTCTTCAGGGTATCTGACATTTTTATAAAGCCCTCAACACATATATTAACTGATAATTATCCCAGAGTATAGGTACCATCAGATTTCCTCTACTTCCAAGATCAGCTATTTTGTAGTGACAAATATAAAACTATTGAAGGCACACAACAGCAACAACAATGTTTCAGGGCCTCACTGCCTTCACTAGAAGTAAGGGCATTTTGATATCCTGTTCTGAAACTGCAAGTGTAACAAGTTGTATTCATGACCTTAATTTCACATATAACTATATTCATTTAGTTAGGATAGCAGGAGAAAGTAAATCACATCACAAAAGGTGCATCTAAGAGAAGTTCTTACAGTTTTGCACTAGTTAGTCAATGGTTATTTCTGCACGACCTCGCTATACCACCATAGCAGTGGGTTGTTAACAGTCCAGAAACCTTGCTTCCACATGACTTCATCGCTATCCAGCTGCTATCCTATCCCCAAGCATCGCCAAAGCGCTCTATTCTATTTCCAGAAATCCCATCAGCTGGATCACTGTGGAAGTGTTATGGCACTTGATAGCACTTCCAGGTATGGTGGATCCAGCAGTGGCGGGCTGTGGGTGTACTCAGCTTGTCCTTCCCTCAGTGACTTCCATGGTATGGTAACTACAAAAATCTGTCACCTCTGTGTTTAATTTGAAAGTTCTCCTTTGAGTGAACACTTTTTATTTTTTTAAATAGATTTTTAAGCATTATAGCATGAAAATGCAATAGTATACTTCCATGTTTAGTACAGCTTCCAAAGTGGCAGGAAAAAACAACAACAGCTGATCAGGGGTGGTGGGTTGGGGTTAAAGTGGGGACAGGGACTGGCTGAGGATGCTGTAGTACAGAAGGAACACTGGTGGCAATACTGCTATTCATCTGCTGACGGTGGAAGGGTAGAGAAAACAACTTTCCTAACCTGACAGCATTGTGCAAATGGCCATGCCTCTGGTGCAGAAATGATCCATGAATAACAGAAGTCATTCAGTGTGCCCAACTAATGAGAAGGCCTAGGTGCAAGCCTGGGGTAACAACTAAGGCCATTTCCGCACTAGCCTGTTATAGCGCAATGATTCCACTTTCAACATCCTCTGGAATCCTGGGGTTTGCAGTTTTGGGAGGGGCCAGCGCTATAACAGGCTAGTGCAGAAATGGCCTAAGTGTAGCTTTGAACAGTTCTACCCCAAAATGGTAGTATATGTGGTGATGGTCCGTGAGGTTTTTGTACCACTGAGAATCTCATGGAAAGAAAGAAACGCTTGAAGCCAATGAGACCAAATAGGGTCCTGATCTTTGGCATAGTGGGGGGAAAAAATCTGTGTGCCCTCCACATCAGCTAGAATGAGTAGCACTACCATAACTGTTTTTCTCTCATTTCTGATTCCTTTAATAAGAGTTACAAGTTCTGTTCAGCTAAGTGTTGTGTGTCTCAATGCACTTTCATTGCTAAGTAGAATTCTGTTTTTCCAAGTCTTCAGTTTGATCTTTCAGAAGTTCTCACTAACACATTCATGAGTTGGAACAATAAACCTTCTGAAGCATGAGAGTATGCTTCTGTGTATAAAGATAGGTGTCATTCTGTATGTAAAGATGTGAAGGGAAAACTATTATGTTGACAATTCCTTGATGCAGCAGAGTGATTTTCAAAGTGCTTTCTGGAAACCCTTAGCATTCTTCTGAAGCTTATCAGGGATTCCCCACTGAGAAGATAAATAACAGACCAAGTTTCCTTGAAAGAAAATGTTATCAGCATCCATATTCCCATGCAACACAGAGCGTGATTGCTGTGTAATATGATGTACATTCAGTTCACAGGGAATGACAGCAAGTTCCAGAAGATACTGACAATGCCATGCAATAACTGACTGAACAGCCTAAAACATGCCCCAGGATCTTTTAAATGAACAGAGCTCCTTTAGAAAAAAAGAAAGTTCAATAGGTAGTAAGAGGTGAAAATTACTACTACTGAGAAACAATGGATGCATCAAAGAGTGACACAATACCTATTCAGGCATTGTGAAAAGTAGCAAAAATTCCCATATGAACAAGTGCAGGGGCTTGCCAAGTAGCCCCACTTATGATGTGATGTTACCATGTGGCCTGCCCCTGCAGGGCTCCGTGCATACAGAGCAGAGCTCTGCACAACTGTGAAGTCTCCCTGAATAAAGCACTACACATAAAGACCACCTTGGCCATTTCTGCACTACACTGTTATAGTGCTATGATTCCACTTTCAACATCCCATAGAATTGTGGGTTTCGCAGTTTAGGGAGAGGCATTTAGAATTCTCAGTCAGAGAGCTCTTTGGCCTCAGTAAACAACAAACCCCAGAATCCCATAGAATGTTGAAAGTGGAATAATAGCGCTATAACTGTATAGTATGGAAATGGCATTAGTCAGAGACTTTCATTCTGTAAGCATAGATCATAACCTCCAACATTTCACAGATGAAACCTGGGACACCCATGAGCAAACATCAGAGTGTGCTTAAGATGGAAATGCTTATAAGTGAGGAAGTACATAGAAGCTAAGAGAGACTGCAACAGTTTGCTTTTGCTTGAGCCTACTGGGAAGGGCAAGACTTTGGCCATTTCTGCACGAGTCTGTTATAGAGCGATGATTCCACTTTCAAACTCCTATGGAATCCTGGGGTTTGCCTCCTGGCCCCTCCTGAAACTGCAAACCCCAGGATTCCATAGGAGGTTGAAAGTGGAATCATCGTGCTATAACAGACTCGTGCAGAAATGGCCTTTGTCATGTCCTCTCCTCTTCCCCATGCTGAGTTGAGTGCAAAGTACTTTTGCACTTCAAACTCCAGTTGCAGCAGTAAGTTGATAACCAAGGAAGAAAGAGGGAAGAGGAAAGAGAATTGGGACATTCTTAAAGGCAGATCAAACAGTGGGATGACAGAGGATTAACTGGGAATGTCCTTGACAAATCAGAAAAATTGGAGGGGATGGTGAATGCCTGTCAAAGTAGAACTTATGTAGTGATACACTATTGGAGTCAGACTATGTACTGCAGCTGCATTCTTCCTGGCATTGGGAATGTTCTCATTTTCATAATCCCTGAATAGGGCTGTGATTATTCAAGGAAAGAAAAATGTAATGAAATGCCAGCCTCCTTGATTCCTTTTCCTGATTCTTCACCACATTTGTTTGGAGTTCAATCAAACTCAGTGGGGATTACTTGTGATGAGACATACATAAGATTACAATAGCAGTTTTGGATCCCTGCCAGCAAATATCCCTGGGGTGCCCCTTTAAACAACACTGCTTTTGAATAAAGCATCTCTGAGTTTCTGTAAGATATTTATTACATAATTTTCCTGAAAAATGGCATGAAAATAGAAAAAGTGAAAGCCACTGTTATGCCTAAGATGGACAGAGTTTGTCCTGGTGAGATACGTGTCTATATCAACCAGGACCTGAGGCTGGATGTAGAAGCTGAGATAGTGTGCATTACAGAGGCCAGAGTGGAAGGTGCAAATTACATGAGTCTCTCCCACCTTTCTCCATCAGCCTTCAAAGCTAGGTAAAAGAGGCAAAACCACATTTTGACTTGGTTTTTATTTCTGCGTAGTGGCCCTTTCTGCATCTTACCCTTTGCCAAAGCCATCTTGTGATGATTCCGGGGTTGACTGTCCTGGGAGGGGAGTGCAACAGAAGCGCTCCTCTCTGCACCAGCTGCCTGCTGAATGGGAGGAAGTGTGGTGGTTCCACCCCTCCCTTCCAGAGCATAGCCCACCACTTTCCCAGGCTGCACTGGGGGAGGAAGTGCAGTCGTTGCACTTCCTGACCCTCCGCACAGCACATCAGTGTGGGAGACCAGTGGGAGGATGCACAATCACAGTTCATTGATGGGAATAATCCATCAATGATTTATTCCATGATTGTGATGGGTGACCACAGGATTGCGATGGGATTGTGACATCATGCAGAACCGTTGTTGTGATCCTGTCACAATCCCATCGTCGTTGCGGGTTGGTTGCAGGATGTGGAAAGGGCCAATGATCTGGGGGTGGAGGGAACTAAGACCACTCCTTTATGCACTCATTGTGGTTTGATACTAGGGCCTCTAAGTGGGACACCTGCTGAAATAATCCACTTTCAGAGGCTTATGGAGCTTGATGGCTCTGGGGGATTTTCCTGCCTGCATGGCTGCTTTGTTGATGAGACCATGGTCAGTCCCTGGAATTAAGAAAATGGCCTGGCTCATTAATGTTTCCGAGATTCCTCTTCCCTCCATAGAATTAAAGTTCTTCCTTGTTTTTTGGGGGGGATTTGTTGCCAATGAAGTTGGTCAAGTCTTGTGATTAATTGGATCAAGGATAAAGTTTTGTGATTAATTGAATCATGTACAAGAGTCTTCCACAATCACACTGAGACCAGACGAATGGGAGGAATATTTCCAACATGAATTCTTCAGTCCTTTAAAACTTGATGTTGTGCCAGCTGTGACCTTAATTTCAGGGACATTGCTTGGGGAAACATGGGAAAGTGCTACTATTGGTAGTGGTACTGTATTTGTTGGTATATAAGACTCACTATTTTTCCTGAAAAATATTGTTTGAAAATGGAGTATCTCACAACATTGTTATATATAATAACTGCAGCAAGATTGACTTATGCTCAACATTGGAAAGAAGGAAAATATATTGGCATAAGAGAATGGAAATTCAAAGTCCTGGATATGGTAGCGACAGAAAAGCTAACTTTTTTCACTTAAAAATAAGCCAATCCAGGGCTTTGAAAGAGAATGGTGGGAGGTATTGAACTGGATAAAAGAATGAAATAGCGGGAAAGAAAGAAAGGCTGTGAGAAAGGAGGAAGACAAAATCAGGTGGTAAAAGATAAATTGTAAATAGTTATATATAAGCTAAAAGTAATAGTATATGATTGTTATAAGATGGAGATAATGTACGGAACGGAATGTTTATATGGAATGGAACGTTAAACTCAGATTCAACTGGGGAAATTGATGTCTGGAAGCAAGGAGGGGGGTTTCTTATTGTTTTTTCATTAAAATTTTTAATAAAAATTAATTAAAAAAAGAAAAGAAAATGGAGTATCTCATATGTGGAAATCCTTGCTTCAAAAAAGCTAAGCCATTTTCCTCTTGTTAAATTAGTGTGTGAACACATTTCTTTTAGTAGGAAGTGGGCTCTGTTGTTTAATATTATTGATTGATTGTTAATTTGGATACTTTGTGTTTCTTGTCTTTACTTTTGCAGTGTTTGTTTATGATTTCTGGCCTACAGATAGAGATAAGGTTGTGGGGAGATAGGAGAAAGATGGTCTAAAGATTGGAATTTATATAGGTAAATAATGGAATAGAAACAGGAGAGTCAGACAGAGGGAAGAATTGACCCTGGTTTTGGGGAACAATGAACGATTGAGAAGTTTAAGAGTTATGTGTTATTAATTTTGTCCTAATAAACTTCCACTTTTTATTCTTTGTTTAAACTGTCTCTGACTTTCTCTATCAGGCCAGATAAAGAGTCAGGTCATGCTGAGTGAGTCCACAAAACAACACAACCACTGGTCCACAATAGAGGGTCACCTTCAAATATACAACCCAGAAAGGGATTAAGAGGGAGAAGGGCAAGGTGGTGACAGGAACCCATGGTTGGAACAGCAGGACCAGGATGGCAAGAGGATTCATCACACTCCCACTCTCCACTTGCCAGTTAATAGCCATGTTTTGCATGGGTGGGTGCAGCAGCCAAAAGAGGGATTGGCGTTGAAAGAAGGGACATGTAATTCCTCCTAACTGAACTTTATGGAATCTTTTCATGATCTAGGATCTGTTACTATTTAAAGTTACAGAATTCTTGTTCCATAAGTGGAGTGTGTGGAGGAGGGGCAAGGGTGGGTGGAGGGTCAGGGTCAGGCCTAGGGTGTGCAGGGGACAGAGCTATGGCATGTGGGAGGTGGGGCTACAGTGCACAGGGTGGGGCTACAGCTGTTGGGGCAGGGCTACGGCATGTGGTGGGGGGCTACGGTGGACAGGGCGAGGCTGCGGTGCGATGGGCGGGGGCTACAGCACACGGGGGTGGGACTATGGTGGATGGGGCAATTATGGCATGTGGGGGAGGGCAGGCAAGGAGTGACGGCATGCCAAAAAAATTGCTGCTGGAATGTACTGCCCCCATTGCCCCCCCCCATCCCTAGGCCATTGTGTTCTGTATTCCTACTGGGAACCCTTCATTTAATGGCAAGAGAAATTTATTATCTGTATGGCCAGAAACACTCTCTTCAGCTTGAGAGGACTAGACTGTGAGCTTAGAAATTTTTGGTTCAACTTCAAGCTCTTCTCATTATCCTTCTTACTATCCTTTTCACTTCCAGCTCTTCTCACTATCCTTAGAACAGGGATTCTGCCTTCTATGATGTTTTGCAAGCATTAGCAGCATATAGTTCTTTAGTAGATATCCACATATGTTATATTTATGCTCTTCCTGCTTACCTGCCTATGTGTTTTAGCATCAAGGACTGACCTTGAAATCAAAGAATGATCTCAGAAATCAATTCTGAGCCTTTATAATCCTGCGTATATATTTCCAGAATAAGGCAGGCAATTTAATAGTGAGGAAGCATTGGTTTACTTTTTAAAAATCTTACTAAGACCCCCACCAACACGCACAATGGTTACCTTAATGAGATAACCAGTTGAACTTGCTTTCTTCACACTAGGGGAAAAAAAGACACTGTATTATAATGTTTGAAGAGTCAGAGTGGTGTAATGATTTGAATATTGGACAATAACTGTGGACAGCAGGGTTCAAATCCTGGGGCTTGCAGTTTAAGCAGGGGCCTTTAGAATTATTTGCTAGAGAGCCTCAGTAAACTAAAAACCCCAAAATTCCATAGGATGTTAAAAGTAGAATAATAGCACTATAGTAGTGTAGTGCAGAAATGGCCCAAGAAACTCACTGGGCAGCATCAAACCCTGCACTAGCTTGTCATAGTGCTATTCTTCCACTTTCAGCATCCTAAACTGAAAACCTCAGGATTCCATAGGAGGTTGAAAGTGGAAGAATAGCACTATAATAGGCTAGTGCAGAAATGCAGTGTTGGTACTGGAAAAAGGTGGGAAGAAAGAGAACCATGTATGGTGCTTTGAGCTACCTGTAGGCAAGGTGGGATATACAAATGTTCGAGATATGTGGCTGAATCTTTTATAATGCAGTCTTACTGGCTAATAGCAACTGGGTTAGGCCCAAAGCAGTGTAGCAGCAATGAACTGGTAAGCAACATGGTTCTTTTTGGAAAGGAAGAAGTGAAAGATTTCACTACATGCCTGAGATTCCTCATCCCAGTTTTAGAGCAGTCAAAACTGAACAAATTTATGAAGTAGGTAACCTCAGCACTAATAATGTCACTGTAACATCCAGCAGCAAACACTGGCCGTTGTATAAATTCCAAATGCTGGCTAGCCTAATATTGCAATTGCTCATTATTTCCAGCCGTTTGTGAAGTAAGCAATTACCCCTCTGAAAAGGACTGTAGAGTTCCATTAATTTTAATAACACTGACTAGCTGTATGCTGCCCTGGATGTCACGTCCTGATCTCTAAAATGCCTCCAATGGCTTTTAGAAAAATTGAAGCCCTAACAATGGCCACTGTCAATATGACAACTGTGAAGTTTAACCAGAACAAAGTCACAGAATGTTTCATGCCTTGATTTGGAGCCAGAAATGTAAAATATTACATATCCAGACGTCCCTGTATATACAACCATATTTGCATATCTCTGCTTCACTATTCCCCCTTTCAAGTGTGCCATCTTGAGGGGGAAAAGATAGTTTTGCTGCCTTGCTCTAAAGATCTAACGAGTTCAACCATTTTAGGGATGGAGATATCTTTGGCTCCTCATAGAAGAAACAAACCCATCCCTGTTCACAACACCCACTTTACTTCCTCTTTGCCATAAGAACACTTCACACAGATATCAAGCCAATTAAACTCTGTATATTTCCAGATAAACTGAAATGTGGAGATTCTGAGTTCATATTCAAATCACAAGAAGATGAAAACAATGTTCTTGAGATGTCATTTGGCTTCTTCCCCAGAATCTAAAGCCCACTTCACGCGCTGTTCACATGAAAGGTGCTCCACATATAAAGAGTAGGAGGGGCAGAGAAGAAAGAGCAGGACTGCAACCAGTGTTGGGAAGCAAATTTCTACTTATTTCCTTTTTGAAAGAATTAAACTTTTTAAAACGCTGTGGAGGAAGATTGCAAGACTTCCTGCAGAATTTTGATTGTTCCTCCCCCTGTCCCATATTCTGGGCCCTTTTGGTAAAAATTGTATTTGAATTAAGATATATTTTTAGTGTAAAGATTCCAGAATTGTGTAAAATTTTAGTGTAAAGATTCTGGAATCGTGTAAAGATTATAGTGTAATGATTCTGGAATTGTACAAAATCTTGCTGATGTTGACCATTTTTTAAAAGAGGTGTTTCAATCTGTTTTTCAAGAAGAAAAGTTATGAGTCTTCAGCCCTTTCCACATGGCATTTGCCATGCAAAAGGGCGCCTGGAGTGTCACACGATTGTGAAGAGCAATCTGCATGATGCACTTACAATCGCATGATGCTCCAGGGGCCGGCAGGCACCGATTGCGCATCTTTTCATTTTCAGCTGGAAGCCAAAAATGGTGCACGATCACGCATTGCTCCCGGGCCCCATGCACACTTACTTGGCATGTGGAGCCTCCAGAGCTGTGCTTGTCGCACTTCCTGCCCTAGCGCACCCTGGGAAACTCCTAGGCTGCACTGTGGAAGGAAGAGGCGGGGCTCTCGCTTAAGCAGGCAGCTCGTGCAGAGCTGAAGCAGCAGGGACGCGAGAGCCTCTTGTCAGAGGCTGCTCGTGTGATCCACACACTCCAGCGTTGGAAAAAAGGTAAGGTGCAGAAGGGCCCTCTTTGTATACCTAAGCCAATGTCTATCTCAAAAGTTTAGGATACAAAGAATACTTGCCATTTTTCATTTCCTGGATGAAAAATAGGTTTCTTGGGGAAAGCTGGGGGAGAAAAATAAAACAGTGGTAAGAATTTTGCACAGTTTTTGTCCTGTATTTGCACATTCTGAAACGTTTCAGGATATTATGCTGCACAGAAATACACTTTCTTTAAATGGACACTGTGAAGTTTTGTGTAAAAAAACACTAGACAAGATCCTGCATCACTGTTGTAACTATGATGATGGGGCTCTTTTCAGTTTTGAAAGTGCTCCAATCTCTCGTGCCTTAGAAATGCCTTGTTTGGAGTGCTGCTAAGCTATTGTTACCCTGAGAATTGGGGGGTCCCGTGAGGGGTGCCCGGGTTGCCAATTAAAAGATCAAATTGGGGGAAAATAGCTTGAACACTGTGGCAGGGTAATGTTGCGAGGACCTTTTAACCCAATTTCTATGGCTTCAGGTCAGGGGATAGGCACACAAGATTTTAAGAGTAACAAAATAACAATTTTGTTGAAAAACAACAGCAAATAAACCCAACACACACACTCTATCTAACTGGGAAGCAGAAGAGGGAAAACGTAAGGATGGGTATTATGACCTGGTCTCGATGTCCTGGGGAAGATAGATGAGGTTCCGAAGTGGAAAGCTCAGCATGGCGGGCTGAGGGGAGTTCTTTAGACAAACCAGCGGCAGGGCAGGATGGCAGTCCAAATAGTCCAAAGACTGCTTGGAAATCTGGGGTTTTTATAGGGAAGTTTGTGCCTTTTGGCTATGGCAAGCCAGGTGAGAACCAAAAGGAGTTTTGGCGCTGGGCAAAAGGATTGGAAGAGGTCCACTTAACCTGATGGGATTATCTCCTGATTACAATGGTGTAGCTCAAATGCAAATGACTTGTTTACTGAACTGGCTTGGCCGAGAGCCACGCATCTATTGTAAAGCGCACGTGGGAAGTTCCCTAAAGCAGGGAGTGGAGTTTCAGTTTGCTGGCCACAAAGAGGATGGAATGCAAGAGCAATTAATGGCTGCAATCATGTCCGAGCTTGTCCGAGAACTTACAAACACATGGGGTGAGGTAACTGAGAGTGGGTCCAGCTAAAGCCTAATTAGATGATATCAAAATGATATCTGGGGCCCTCACCCAAGGGTGCCATACCAGAAGTAACACTATGAAGGTAGATTTTGGGGGTTACAATCAGTCATTCATGACTGTAAATATGAATCCCTATGAGTTATGATGTTACATGCCATAACTTCTAAATGTGTTGCCACCCCTGGCTTCCGGACAAGCCACTGTGTGAAGTCACTTCTTTCTTCCTCCTCCTCCTCCTCCTCCTTGCAGAATTGAAGTTTTCTGCACAAAAAACCCCCAAATAATCTTGCACAACAAAAATCATATATAAACATCTTGCACAAAACCTAGTAATTTTGCACAAACTACAGCAACATAGTTTTGTTATTCAAGATTGTTGTTTTCTGTGCAAGATTTTAGACGTGCAAGATTGCTTCCCCCCACATTTAAGTAGAAAACAGCAGACTTGGCCAGAACCCCACATACGACTATGGGGAAACTGGTTTGGTTTTTGTTGTTGTTGTTGTTTTGTTTTTGCACAAACCCACACAATTTTCACACACAAAATAAATATGTATGTCTGTGCAGAGCAATTTCCTGAAACATTTTGAGATGTGTCAATACCAGGTGAGAAACTGCACAGAAATACTAGTTTTCTTTGCAGTAGGGAGAAAACTGTGGCAAGTATTCATCCTTATATGTAAGGATGAAATAGTCAAATACTGATATCCCTACTCAGAATCTGGAAAACTTGTTTTTGGGAGTTACAAAAATCTCCCAGCCAGCACAGTCATTCACACTACTGGCTGGGAGATTCTTGGAACTGTCCAAAAAGTAACATTTCCCACGTCTGCTCTAACCCCAGTTACCAATATCCAGACCTTGCACATAGATGTCTGCCCTGCAGAAACCTACACACCTAGGCTATTTGATTCCCATAAATAATGTGTGAAGGGGGATGAAAAGCAATGAATTTAGTCATGAACTCAAATGGAACACTTGGCAAAAGAAAAATCTTGCTGTCGCAGCAATATCAACAGTGTGCCAATCACAGCACACCAGGAAATGGCCTGCTGAGCAATAACTTCAACACTGTATAGCAGTGGAAAGCTGAAAAAAGCATAGGGGAGGCATGGGAGTCTTTCTGTCCCTGTACTGGAGAGTCTATTATAGCTGGACTGAAAAAAAAATGTGAACAGAATCAATAAGCAGATAATCTAGCCCACTAAAGCTTAGTAACACCCTGTCTATCAGCAGAATTATACATTCTGAATAAATTGAACAGTGAAATGATTACAAATTCAGAGGATTAGGCCATTCTGCATACAGTGGGCTTAGATACTGCATATGCATCAGTATCAGTGGACAATTTTGTATGCTATGATTTTATTTCCAAAAGAGCTAAAGACACCCACTTAAAAGCAAACCTTGGAAAGTTACTATTCAACAGTAATCAGTCAAAGTTTGATGCCCATCCCATCATCTGAAGTAAGGGCAAATAGGTATTAAGAACATGTTTGAATGCTCCAAGCAGCCAGCTTGTGGTACAAAATACACTCTTCTGTTCACTGGGTTGTTGCCTCAACATCCACAGCAGAGCATGAGGCAGCAGCCTGGGGCACTGCACACGATAGCAATGGAACCATGTGATAATTCTCCATTACCTTTGGGTGAGATACTCCAGTAGCTCTAAAAGTAACTAAAGGTTAGCTATACCACAAAAGGAATAAAGTCAGCATTTGTCAAGCTCCTATCATACTGTAATGAAATTTACCTTCATTACTGGGAAAAATGAAATAACTGCAAGCAATTAGTTATTTGTGACCAGTCATTTCAAATTCTGAGCAGTGGGCCTTTTCACACTAAACAGTTATATTGTTAGGATTCCACTGAAGTTGTCACATCTGCATACTATGGAAGTCCGAGATTTGTAATTTGTTAAGGTCTCAGATCTCCCTGGCAGATAATACCTATCCCTACACTGAAAATCCAAGGATTCATAGGATGGAACCATGGCAATTAAAGTGGGAATCATGGCATTATCACTCTGCGATGTGAAATAACCCAGTGTCATCAGTACAGTATTTCAGTTAGTATGAAGGAATAGTAACCTGTTTGTAAATAGAAGTACAGTCATCTGTTTTTTTAAAGGCTGCTCAGTTTTATTAATTTTCATAAATGTTTACAAAATACACATACAAAAAAGTTAGAATGTTATCAAGGCTGTGTTAGAAAAAAAGATGTAGATGCATTGATTCCCCACCTCCTGTCAATAAAAAGGTAGAAAAGATGGCATAGAAGGGTTTTTTTAAGTTGGCTTTTTTTTTTTTTTAACAAAAACCTTCATTTAAAGTGGTACTTGAAATGGTACTACCTACTCTTTGGGGAGGGGAAGTGTTAAATGGACACTGACTTCTAGCCATCCAGATCATATGAGCGAATTGGTGGGTCATCAGCTTCCTCATACAGTGGGACTAGTGATGGATTTGCTGGGCTCACTGTTGTGGCACTTCCTCATAATTTTTTCAGCCAGGCCACATGTGATCATGCCATTCTGCTACCTGGAAAGTACTTGAGTTCACTGGGAATTCTGATACAGTTATCATAACTCACGAGTTGATTTTCCAAAAAAGAAACTTGCCCACCAGTGTCCAGGATCATACTTGGGGAGACCTGGGTGATGGGGGATGACTTCCCTAGAGTACTCAGCACTTCCACAGGAGCTATTGCTGGAAGTGGAATTCACACGCCTTGGGCAGTAGTCATGGGTTGCCAAAAGGGGGTCATTTGATGGGATTGCTGCCATGTTTCTTGATCTTTGCTCTTGTGCAACTTGTAAACCCTTTTTTTTAGTGCTTTGCCCAGCCAAACCCAAATGGCTTGAGACCACGGGCGACCTGGTTCAGGGGAGGGGAAGGCTAAATGACAGAGCCCATTTGCAAAGGAGAAACAAAGATGGCATCAAAGGTGAGGAAGAAATTGGGTAAAATATCCAACTAAATAAGTGCCAAGTATATAAGGAATTTCTTGTACAGTACTTTACATTTCTATGTGAATGTTCTATGCTATGTTTTATGGGAAACTATAAACTTACTTTAGAATGTATATATATATTTCCAGGTTTAAAAAGGCCAACAATAAGTCATTGTAAATTTATATTTATTATAAATTGCCAAACATAGTTTGGAAATCGTATCTCCAATATAAAGGTCAATGGCCAATTTGCAAAACAAATGGGATTAGACACAAGCAGGCCTGGTTTTAGATGGCTGTATAAAATTTAGTCCTTCCCGCCTCTTCCCAATAATAGTATGCAGTTCAGGCACTCTAATGTGAGGTGATACATCACACATAGGCCCTTTTCGCACAGCATTTGCAATGTGAAAGAGCCCCTTGAGCGTCGCACAAATGTGAGGAGTGGTCCACATGACACACTCACAATTGCGTGATGCTCCAGGGGCTAGCAGGTGCCACTTATGCATTTTTTCATTTTTAACTTTGAGCTGAAAATGGTGCATGATTGTGCATCGCTCTGGGGCCCTGTGCATACTTGCCGTGCATGCAGAGCTCTGGAGCCACAGGACACACACTTCCTGCCCCAAAGCAGCCTGGGAAACTCCCAGGCTGCACTGCAGAAGGAAGAGGCAGGGCTCTCGCATGAGCAGGTGGCAGCTGCGGAGCTAAAGGAACTGAGAGCCTCTGACTGGAGGCTGCTTGCGTGATCCCCACACCCCAGCTCCATAAAAAGGGCCATAGACATGCAAATTCTATAATCAGGATGTGTAAACATGAGACCCTCGCAAGTTGGGTTTTTTTTGGGGGGGGGAACCTCAACCCATCAAGACTCCCTGGACTGTTGTTTTTATGCCCCACCAAAGATGAATTGCAACTCCTAGAAGGTTCTAGAAGCTTCAATTCACAATTTAAATAGGCCCCCCCTGAACAATTTGACAGTAAAGAAAAATACCATGGCTCTTTCCACACATTACATTTTCCCTTCACCCTGTGGTTGTGATCCCAGCAGTTCCTTTGCTGGGAAGGGAGCACAATGGGAATGCTCCCCTCCACACTGGACCAGCTCCCTGCGAAAGGGAACATGAGGGACATGCCTCTTCCTTCTGCAGCACAGACTCTTTCCCATGGTGCACTGGGGAAGGAAGCATCTCCATTGAACTTCCTGCCTTTTCACAGGGCAGGTAAGTGCGGGAGCTTCATGCAATTGAGGGTACTGGCAGAGAAAATCCATCAATGATTTACTCCGCTATTGGGCCTGTTGGCAGAGGAAGAACAGGACTGCAATAACATCTTGCAGAAGCGTCGTCATACTCCTGCTACTCTCACATCCCCATGCCAGGATTTCATGTCCATATGGAAAGGTCCTATTTTTTTTTTTTCCAAAAGAACACGAAGTCTATGCCTGGCCACTTTTGGCTGAGACAATATTTTTTAGCAGTCCCTACTGTCCCTGGAAGATTGGTCCACCAAAGCTCCCTTTTGTCCCTTCACCTGTCCTACCATTAAAGAGCTATCACAATTCCCACCAGTCCTTTGTCACCTAATGCTAAGGCCATTAGTTTGTTCTGGAACCAATTGTCTACTCTGATAGAGAGCCATTAACATCTCCCCATCCCCAGGGCAGAAAAAGAGTATTTAAACCAGATAGTTCAGATAGCTCTGAACCAGATAATTTGTAGTACTCTGGATGTAGGCCATTAGTCTGCTGCTCTGATTTCCATTCTTGTACCACTCTCAGGCCCTTTTCGCACGCAGTTTCTGTAGCACAAGGCCTCTTGAGCATCGCGTGAATGGGAGCGTCAATCCATACGACACACTCCCATTCACGCGACGCTCACGAGCCTAAAGCAGGACGCGCACACATTTTCTTATTTTTGGCTCTAAGTCGAAAATACTGCGCGGTCGCACAATGCTCCCGGGGCCCTCGCGCACTTACCTGCGTGCAGTGCGCCGAACGAGCCGGGCCAGTCATGCTTCCTCCCCCAGCACAGCCTACAGCTCCCAGACTGCGCTGCGGAAGGAAGGGGCGGGGCATTCACGCGATGCTCACGCGACCGGCAAGCAGCTGCAGGAGGCAGAAGGGCTGCCGTGAACAGCTCGTGCAAATGGCTGCTCGTGCCACCCCCCACTGCCACGATGAAGATAAGATGCTAAAAGGCCTTCAGACCCTAGTCTGAGTCACATTACTTCATATCTTTTCATATCACCCACTTCACCCTAATTTCTTGCTATCCAATTTTTCCTCCCTTTTCCTTCAGTTAGTCTTATGTGATTGTGAGACTGCTTGGATCTTGTGTGCATGAGATTGATAATTCCCCCAATAGAACAAATATTCTTTGAATCTCTTGCTGGTGTTCCTGCACAGTACTGGTATACATTGGTCTAAAAGGTCCTCCTAGGTTACCCCCCTCTTGCAGGCCTCCTGTTTCAGCTAACATTTCCTGCTCTTTCACAGAGGCACTGGGTGGACCTCTGAGTCACTCTACTTTGGGGTAATACCTCCTTCTACATGATTATACCCATGTCAGGGAACTGGTGACCTGACAATAATGTGCAGTGGATAGAGAAGGTAGGTATGAACACAGAGTTCATATAGCGGATCTGAGAAATTTTGATTTGATTTGTGTGATTTTGAGCCAGTTTAACAAACACATTTTTATTTTAGACTAATGTATTAGGTAACATTATATTCCTTGTTTATCATGCTGTGCATACATGTATATGCACAGAGAAATATATTTCCTGTTTTGTTTGTTTTTTTCATTTTTAAAAATGCTTTTCTAAACTCCTCCCATAAATGTTAAGGTTTCTGTTCTAAAACTGTAGCTTCCTTGCCTAAGAAACCCTATGAAATTCATGGGGTCACTATAAATTGACTGGAGACTTGAAAGTATGCATACACACAAACACACAAGGCTTCAAAGACCCACTGTAGTTGTATATTGTTGCCCTTTAAGAACAGATGCACTGATGGAGTGGGGAGAAAGTATTAGTAGCAGGCAGGCCTGCTGGGCCTGTTTAGGTTCAGTCATGTCCACTTTTCATCAGTTGCTTAATGACAATTTGGGTATGTATGTTAACGCTTGTAAAGGTTTCAACTACTTTGAAATCATTTCCCATGTATTCACATGAATGTGCACAAACACCAGTTTTTATACATGAAAAACAAATACAAGAGAAAGAAGCCTGTCTCACACATATCTGATGAATGTTCAAAATGATGGAACTGAAAAGTTATGGAATGGTAAATATTTACAGCAGTCATTCCTTGGTTGTTCTCAACATGAGAGATTTCAATGTTTCTTTTTATTGATGATCACTGCATTTTGGATATCCACTATAGAGTATGCATAACCTTGACAAGCAAAGTATCCAGTTCTGGAAAATCTCTTCTTTCAGGTAAATAGCACATTTCTGGCGAGAAGAAAGCAAGTAGGGAGGTAGCGTCATAGTAAAAAATATGATTTTTGCCTTCGTATTTTGCTAGCATCACTTTGATCCACTTGTGCTCTGAAAATACTTGGTTTTAATGGATCCTGGGGAAATAAAGATCTGAAATGCCAAAGGAAATGGATGGTAGCTGTTTAGTGTTTTACTCTTCTCACTCTGCATGCTTTAATGTCTTTGTAATCTATTTTTTATTATTTGCTTCAGAGTCCTGATTGCTGAAAGATGGAGAGTCACCTTTCATAATGCAAGCCAGTAGCAGCAGACTGGGAGATGGGGCTGTCAAATGAATATTACAGACCAAATAAAAAAGGGGTGGAGGGAAATCCCTTCTTAATATAAACATGAACAAGCCTTGCCTGCCTTTGTGATGTTACATCTCAACACTGCTCACCTTGATTGTTATATTTCTGCCATGGGCATTAAAGGGAAGTTTGACAATGTGTTTCTGAAAGGTCCCACCTGCTGCCTCTCTGTGTGAAAACAAAACAAAAGCAATGAAAATAGAAACAAATATAGCCTTTTGTTCTTCAAAGTGCCAGCAGTTTGAAGATACCTTCTGATACAGAGTTATATGGCAAGAACTAAATATAATATTAAATACTATGAATTGTTTTATGGAATGCAGGGAGACTCTGTGTATTAAATTGGATTTGAAGCTGGGGGGGATTCCAAAAATCTGCAAATGAGAATACATGGAACTAGTGTACATACCTGGCATTGCCCAGGATTTTATTTTCTCATAGGTGATATGTTTTAGAAAGGTTTGAGATCCTGTGTGTCTTATTCCCCAAACTGTGTTGTCCAGTACCTGTAACTTTTCCCCATATTCCCCAATCCGATTTGTATTCAGAGTTATTAACATACAGAGGTGGGGTTCCTGAGGAAATACACTGACTTCCTCCTTGCTGCTAGGCCTCATCTCCATAGCAACTGGCTTATTCAAGACAGTCACAGGCCCTTTTCGCATGCTTTTCTTTTGCGCGAGCGCCCCTTGAGTGTCGTGTGAGTGGGAGCGTTGTTCCATATGACGCACTCCCACTCGCGTGACGCTCGCGAGGCTGAAGCAGGGCGAGCGTACATTTTTTAATTTTTGGCTGTAAACCGAAAATACTGTGTGCTCGCACGATGCTCACAGCGCCCTCGCGCATTTACCTGCGTGTGGTGCTTCGGCGAGCAAGGGCGGTCACACTTCCTTCCCCAGCGCAGCCTACAGCTCCCAGACTGCGCTGCGGAAGGAAGGGGTGGGGCGCAAGTGCGGCGGTCACGCTACGAGGAAGCCGATGCAGGAGGCAAGAAGGGCTGTTGTGAGCAGCTCACACAAGTGGCTGCTCACGCGAGCGCCACTCCCCACTGCCGCGATGGGGTAAGGTGCAAAAAGGGCCACCGTTGACTGAGGCCAAAGAGCTCTCTGGCTGAGAATTCTAAAGGCCCCTCCCTAAACTGCAAACCCCAGGATTCCACAAAATCTTCTCAGGTAGCCAATCATATGAGGTCTTCTCACCTGACACAGACAAACAAACTTTGACTTTTATATATTAGTAGATGAACAACCACAATTGTCGCCTCATAAACCAGGAGTGGGGGACATCTGGAGAGAGATACATCGCAGCAATTTTCATTAAGGAGGAGCAGAGACAAACATTTGGGGGGAATATTTGGACATCAGCTGTTATAAATTACATTTCTGGACAAAAATATTTTCATAATCAATGACAAAACAAACCCCCAATTAATGATTTTAATCAGAAAGTATGCTGTGAAGCTTCCCAAAAAGCAAACTTAAATTACAATATTTTCCATATGCAAAATAGTTTTGTAAGCTAGGAAGTAATTGCATATTGTCTAAATCATCCTACGGTAATGATCTGAACTGTTGATAAAAGTCTATTATACTACAATTTCCCTGAAAATGTGCACAGAAATTCCTTGAAATATCTGGCTTTCAAAAGCCACGATTGCTGAACTTGCTCTTCTCTGATGAAGCACAAAATGCTTACATGGCATGGATGATTCTGATTTGATATTTACTGATATATCTTTATATTTGAAGATCTTATCTTTTTTCTCTCTCATTGCTGCCCTTCCAGATCCTAATCTTCTTCTGATTTCTTGACTGCAGTTTCAGTCTGAACCTATGAATAAAAAAACTTAACTGTTTCACTACCCAATTTAATATTATTGAAGTTGTTTTATTTTCTTAATGTTTGGCTGTAACTGTGCTTTTGCATTTTTCTTCTTTAACTTTCTTGAAAGTTGTTCCAACTCTTTGCTGTTTTCTGCAAGTAACAAGATGTCATTTTCACATCTTAAATTGCATGCCTCTTTCCTCTGAGTCTAATCCTGCTTTTCATGTTCTTCATATAAAATTAAAAAGGTAGATAAAGGGCCTTTCCACACTACACTGTTATAGTGCTATTATTCTACTTTCAGCATCCTGTAGATTTCTGGGATTTGTAGTTCACTGAGGCCATAGAGCCGCAGTAGTGTTGAGGTTATTGTCCATGGGTGAGCAGGGAACTGAACCACAGTCTACCTGAAGCAAAGGAGAAAATAGCTCCCTAACCTCATTCCACATATATTAGCAGACTGGGGTGGCAGTTGATTCTTCTTTCAGCACTGAAGATGGGACAAATTCTCCACTGCATCTGAAAACAGCAGGCTGCCACACACATGGATCACAGAGCAAGCTAGATGGAACATAGTTCTATCCTCTATAAGGTCCCGCTTTGGGGGTCCCTGATATCAGTATGGTTTGGAATGGGCACCATACCTAATTAGCAACACACTTTAATTGGCAACATACTTTAATTGGCACTGATATCAAAATGCAAGCTGAAGGTGACCAGAAGGTCAAAGCAAAAGAGGAAGAAACCTGACTGTAAACATGAGGCCACAGGCAGGTCAGCCTAAAACACACTCTTGGTATAACCTAGGTCAATTATCAGGTAAATCATCATTGTTCCGAAGAATAATAGAAGCTGGAATTTCCTGGCGAATGCCATTGTGAGAAGCCCACCAGGACACTGATTGACAAATATCCATCCCCTGTACATCTGGACTCCTTCCTCTTTCCTTGTACCTTGTAGCACCCACAATAGACAGCTATTACAATACCCATCATGTCCTTGTCAATCAAGCACTACGCCCATCAACAGGTGAAAGACCCATTGTCCACAATAGGTTCCCTTTGTCTTGCATCTGGAACCTTCACCACCACAGGCCATTTTCAGGGTACAAATATCCCTGATTTCAGGTTTGCAACTCGCAGTCTCTAGAAGGTCAACCTGTCCTTCTGTTCGTCTGGCTCCTGAATGAGGGCTGTTTAAGATCCTTCCCAAGCCAAAACACATTTCTGCTCTTCACTGCTCTTCTGGACTGGTAACTATAAATCCCTCCAAATCCCTCATCCTCTCTATACATAACTTTTTCCTCCCTTTCTCCTTCAGTTAGCTCTTGTGTGAATGTCTGATTGTGTGTATCTTGTGTGCATGCATGAGTGAATTCCCCTCAATAAAACACATTTTTAGCTTACTTTTGAATCTTTGGCTGGTTCTTTTTCTGCGTGAACCCATAAACATTGATAGCAAGATCTTGCTAAGTTGGCCCCCTCTCATTAGCCTCCTGATTTTGAGCTAATTAATTCCCCAGCTTTGCAAGGAGGTACTGGCATAGAAGGTTGGCCCTTGTGGCACCGATATTTTGGGGTAACACCTCCACAGAGAGAAATGAAGAAGGAGTTTGGGAAGAATGGCATGGGAGCTACTTCTGTATCTGCTGTAGGAGATCACTGCCCCATACTGCCTAATGATTGAACTAGATTTGTTCTTCTACTTTATGTTAACTTCATAGGAGGCTTGAGTAGCTCTACCCATCGCTGAACAAAAGGCTGTATTTGGATGTTTGGGACAACACACAGTATGTTAAGTAGCCCTTTATTCTTGATAAATACATTATTTTGAAAGTGACAGTGATGTGCATTAGAAAACAGAGCAGTCCTTTTGGAAGCATTTGAGGTATTACAGTCACATTTTGTTCTTTTGAAAGGCAGCAGAAGATAAGGAGAATGAGACGATCACTGGCAAGAAAAGACCAACGCCACAGATTTGCAACACCAGAGGGCAATCTTCTCTTGTGATATGACTAATAGGACAGAGATAAAGGCCTGAAATTCAACATCAGATTAGAAGAGCTTCTGTTCTTCCCCCATCTCCCCTTTTCTCCCACCTTTTGAAACATGCAATCCATATAGTGCAGCCTGACGAATTATTGTATCAACTCTAACACTGTAAAGCTTTGCATGATTTATAGTGGCCAGTTGCACAAAGTGCTTTTGTTATCACTGTTATGTTTTACAGTAAATCATGGGTGCACTGTCAGCAGATACGCAATATTGGACAGATAAAACTGAAAATCTCAAGTGCATGAGTCCTCAAGATAAACATACTATTGTAAAATGAGACTCACCAGCTTCCCCCATCCCTCCTTTAAAAAACACACACACTCACACAAACACACACACACACACATAAAAGATCTGTAAATCCTAGCTAGAGACTATAGAGAAACCATGGCAACCCAACTGTACATGCTACTGTGCAAACAGAGTTTTTGTCAATGTGAATGACAGAAAAGCCATTGTAGACACCGTAAGATAATGTAAAAGGAAAGAAAAAGAAAATCTCATCTGTTTTATGAGTAGGTACAATTATCACATCCCTTTGTCTACAAAACTTCCACTCTCCCATATGCTTTTCTCTCCAGTTTATTCAATTTCTTAACTGCATTTTGTGGGGGATGGAAAGAAAGCTATTAAAAAGTACTTGGATTCAAGCACTGCTGTGCAGTCAGAGCTGTTGATCGAATGGTGAGTAGGATTTGGAATAACTGGGGTAGTTTCCAGGTGATAGACACAACACACTGGGCTGGGACTTGGTTTTGCTGCAGTGCAGAATATTTCATTTGCACGACAGATGGAAGAATCACCCATTTTCAGTAGGCTTTTAATGGAGTTTTGGTTAGAATAAATGTGTCAACAGAAATATTCAGTCCAAATTTAGTGATAGTGGTCCTGCATCAAAATCAACAATTGTGTAGGGATTTTTTCATTTTTCTTTTTCTTTGCAATTGAACTGTTATCCACTTGCTCCACTTGTTCCTTCATATAGTGTTGCATTGGTTCGCATAGCTCTGTATTCTTTTCTACCCTTCCTCAATATCAAGCTGAACCAGGAAAATTTCTAATATTACTTCCAGAATTGGAACATGCACAGTCTGGTCTAGCCTTCCATTTCTTCAGATCATTTGCATGTTTTGTGAAAATAAAAGAAAAATTTAAAAATAAAGAATTGTTTTGGAGTGGAGGCTTACCAAGGAAATCTGTAGGGGCTGCAGAGGCTGTTTCCCCTGCCTTTTCCCTGCTATTCATGCTTATCCAGTCTAAATCACCAGGTAATGAGAGAAGCATATAGCCTCAACTCCACCCCTCTGTTACTGTTTTCTTCATATTAAAATCCATATGTCTGGAGAAAAGAAGTTTCTGTTCATGTGGAGAGTCTCCATAGGAGCAAGAAGCTGATTTTCCATCATCATTGCCTGCACAGAGAGTTTCCACAGGAAAAGGAACTTCTCCTTTTCAGACTTATTGCTTTATACATGACAAAATAAATGAGGGGAACATAGAAGTGAGGCTGGGCACTCCTCTCTTCTCCTGTTGTCTCCTAGCTTGTTGACTCAAAGCAACAAAATAGCATCTCAATAAAGCTTACATTAAGTGGAGTGAAAGTGTAGTTGGGTAGCAAGACATACCCTCATGTTTCCTCACTAGCATTGGTGACGATGATAATTTTTGCCACTTACGCCCACCAGTCATAAAGTAGCCCCCACTGTCTGGGAGTTATTTGGTCTAACTGGCAACTGTCTGACTAGTCTTTTGCCAATCACACTGAAAGATTCTCATGGGCTTCAGAGCTTAGGCACTGGGGCAATGAGACGTTGTTACTTAACTGCTTCATCTGTGAACTCTCCAGATATTTGCATTTTCAGCTATAATTTTCAAAACTCATTTAATTATCCCAAACGAAAAACAAATACTACATCATATAACATCATTTTACTGAATTGTCCATAGACTGAATAATCATTCACGTCTACTTAGTACTTCTCCTTTCATTCTCCACATACAATAGGTGAGTTTGGGCAAGTCATGGTTTCTCAGCCTCAGAGGAAGGCAAAGGAAAACCTACTCTGAACAAAACTCTGCCAAGAAAGTCCCTGTGATAGGTTTGCCTTAAGGTTTCCATAAGTCATAAATGACTTGAAGGCACACAACAATAAAACAGTATGCATATGCTCTGAACTTGCCTGTTGACCTAATTGTTGACTTATGACAATTTCATGAATTTCATAGGGTTTTCTTAGGCAAGCAACACTCAGAAGTGATTTTGCCAGTTCCTTCCTCTGAAAGATAGCTTACAACATCTGATATTCATTGGCAGTCTCCCATCGAAGTACTAACAAGGGCTGACCCTGCTTAGCTTCCAAGATCAGATGGGATCTTGTGCTTTTAGGGTAGTTAGGTCCCACAGTTTCTATGCTACTTATGATATTTAATTCCTTCTTGGAACATTATCTAGAATTCCCATTATCCCTGACCATGGCAAATGATTGTGGCATTGATGGGTGCTAGAATCCAGCAATATCTGGAAGGTCACATGTTCTCCTCCCCTGATATAAATGAGTGAAACTCTGACTTAATTCCAAAGACATGTGGTTATGTACCTTGCCTTAGTGTAGACCACTCTGTGTTATTGTGTGGAGATATGGCAATGAAATCCCTGGGACACCATGCAGTGAGGAAGAGATGGGATCATTAATTTCAAAACCTTGCTAAGCAGCATTCAAATGTGAGGAAGAACAGAGAAATGTAGCGTTATTCTTGTAGGTACAGGGAAGAGTGAAAAAAGATTAGCAAAAGAGAGTAAGGGAATAATCTCAGAAAAATAAGTTGTGCAAAATCTATTCCAGACAATTGAAGTCAAGAAACTGGTGACCTCTGATGACTACATTTTTGCTGCCTTGCAAAAGTCAGCAATGATTCCTGAACTCCATTAATATGAAACATCCAACAAACTCCTTTATGAAAAAAAAAATGAATGCAGTCTTTTTATTGAATATGTCCCCTCAACCAGATTGCACCGTGTTTGCATTATGTCTAGAAAATAGCTGCTTGGAGCTAATAAACTGTATTAATGATTAGCTGTTCAATTGCAATTTTTGCTTTAATCATGCAACAGGAGAAGCTCTACTGGGCCTGGTTCAAAAGCTAAAAACTTAATCTCATTTTCAGCAACTCCCTGCTGGTGGCCAAAGTGGGAGCCTAGCAGGATATGAAAGGAAAGACACCTGTGAATATATATATTTAAATAAAAAATAATCTCCAGTGTTTTCTTCCTAGGCCTGGTCCTAGTTCTGTAGAAACTATTTGAATATCCATATTCTCCCCTCTCTGCTCCTCTCCCCACAGCCTTGGTGCAAGACATTCAGAGAAAGTAGGTTATATAAAAGGTTTATGAGTCTTTTAGAGCTTGTAGCTGGGACTTTTGCCAATGGCAAAAATGACACTTCAGTGCCAACATCTCAGTGAGTTTTAGAAGCTTTTAGATTTGTGTTGTGTTTTTTTCACAGCTGTTGTAATACTGACTTGCCAGAAATAAGATACAAATTAGTGAGGGTGAAAACTTGAATTGATTTTTTTCTCCTGCTCTATGCTTTCCACATCTCCAAGCACTGAGGTGTTCCAGAAAAGCAGAAACCAGATTGTGGTTTTCTTTAGACGAGAAAACACTGGAAACTAATAGCATTTTTTTTGTAATATTGCATTTATTTGTAATTAACAAGGAATAGGACCAATTAACAAATGGGACTAATTAAAATTGTATGGCAGTTTGAAGATTAACACCTATTTTATAGCATAAACTGTTGTGAAATGGGATTCATTGTATCTGATGCAAGTGAATCATATATCACAGATAAGCAGCTATGATTTTCCATTTTTTTTGGACTGTGGGACTTTCCACTGTTGATAGTGCTATTATTCCACTTTCAATGTCCTGTAGAATTCTAGGGTTTGCAGTTTAGGGAGGGGTATTTAGAATTCCCAGCCAGAGAGCTCTTTGGCTTCAGGAAACTACAAACCCCAGAATTCCCCAGGATGTTGAAAGTAGAATAATAGCACTATAACAGCATAGGGTGGAAAGGGCCTGTGACTGCTAAATGCTCACACAGCTATCTATTCTGGCAAGGGCTGATGGAAGATCTAGGTCAGATTGCCGTGTTACCCAACTGGCCAAGTTTTATATGGTGCTTATTCAGACCAATACATCTTTCAAATTACACAATTTCATTTTACAAAGGATCAGCTCTCTAGCTGTTCTGGAAGGTGATGCAAAATATGTGACCTATTGTTTTGAGAGGAATGAGCATGCAACCACCTTTCAGCATTTAGCCGATGAATAAAGTCTCATAGCTTCATAGAGATTTAAACTGTAAACTGACCCTCTCCTGGTTCCCTGGGTTAATACTGCAATTTTTTTTATAATTATTTTTTATTAAAACATTCA
>CAOLHI010005417.1:0-68381 GCA_948474755.1 Ctenosaura bakeri
GAGACTGTGTAGCTTACCGGTCGGACGGCGGGTCAGGTCCTACAGCACGGAAGCCAACACCTCACGTCCAAACCGGGCATCTCTGCGCGACCGGCAGTCGAGCCTGTAGTGGCGCACGAAGGTCGACGGTTGGGACCAGGTCGCCACACGGCAGAGTTCATGCAGGTCAACTCCTCGCAGGAGGGCCGCAGAAGTAGCCACAGCTCTGGTGGAGTGGGCTCGAAGCAGGACTGGCGGAGGCTTCCTCGCGAGCTCATACGCCAGTTCAATAGTCCTCACCACCCACTTGGAGAAGCGCTGGGTGGACACTTTTAGGCCCCTCCGACGTCGCCCATAGCAAACAAAGAGATGCGGCGTCTGTCGGAAGGAAGCAGTCCTGTCCTTGTAGAAAGCCAATGCCCGACGCACGTCCAGGGAGTGGAGGGACCGCTCCAACGGTGTCGTCGGGTTCGGGAAGAAGGCAGGCAGGATGATGTCCTGGTTGAGATGGAAACTGGACACCACCTTTGGCAGGAACGAGATGTCAGGTCTCAGGACCACCTTGTCCCTGTGGAAGACCGTGAAGGGCTCATCGGAACGAAGAGCTGTGATCTCACCCGCTCGCCTCGCTGAGGTCACCGCTACCAGGAAGGCAGTTTTCATTGTCAGGAGCCTGTCATCCGAGGTCGCCATCGGCTCGAAGGGCGGCTTCGTCAGATGCGAGAGCACCAGCGAGAGGGACCACGGCGGTAGCGGCGGCGATACCGGCGGGTAGAGATGATGAAGCCCTTTCAGGAACCGCTTAACGGTATCGTTCCTGAAGAAGGCCAAGGCAGCAGATCGTGGCGGTTGGTATGCCACGATCGCGGAGAGATACACCTTCAGGGATGGAAACGCCAGGCCCTGTTGCCGGAGGTGCAGGAGGAAGTGCAGGACGGTCGAGAGCCCCGCGGGCGATACCGGCTCACTCCTCTCGTTAGCGAAGGTCAGGAAGCGTCGCCACTTGTATTGATAGTTGCGACGGGTGGATTCCTTCCTGGCCGCGACGAGGACGGTACCGAGCACGGGATCGTCTAGTGCGATATCCTCCAGGCATGGAGGGCCAGGCGTGGCAGGTCCGGATGGAGGACTCGGCCGCCGGAGTGGGAGAGCAGGTCCGGTGTCGGTGGCAACCGGAGCAGGTCGTCTCGCGCGGCTTGTAGCAGGGGTGCGAACCAATGTTGCCTCGGCCAGTACGGGGCTACCAGGATCGCGTCGGCTCGGTCGGCGAGGATCTTCGATATCGTCCGGCCGAGCAGCGGGAACGGCGGGAACGCGTAGAGGAGTTCCCCGGTCCACGGAAACTGGAAAGCGTCCCCGATGGAGGCACGATCGTGGCCCGCTCTGGAACAGAATCGGCGACACTTCGCGTTTTCCCTGGTCGCGAAGAGGTCGATCGATGGTTCGCCCCAGCGGTCCCGAATCAGTCTGAACGCCTCTCCGGAGAGAGACCATTCGTGATGGGATGAGGTGTCCCTGCTGAGGGCGTCTGCCGTGGTGTTCTCCTGCCCGGCCAGGTGAACCGCCACGGGATGCGTGTGCAGGCGAATGCACCATTCCCACAGGCCGAGCGCGATGTCGAGCAGGGTCGTGGAATGAGTCCCACCTTGTCTGTTGATGTAGCAGACGGCGGTGGTGTTGTCCGTCAGAATCAGGACCGTGCGCCCCGCCACGGCATGGCGGAACGCCCGTAGGGCTTTCCAGACGGCGAGCAGCTCCAGCGCGTTGATATGGAGAGCGGTCTCGTCGTCAGTCCATCTGTCGCGGACTCTGAGATCGCCGCAGTGGGCACCCCATCCATACAGGGAGGCGTCGGTCGTTACCGTCACCTTCGGTGTCGGCTGTTGGAAAGGCATCCCCGACATGAGATTGCGTCGCGACTGCCACCATCGGAGGGATGAGCGGACGTCTCCCGGCAGCTGCAGTCGGAGTGTCTGTTCGTCTCGCAGGGGGTCGAATATGCGGACGAACCAGTGTTGAAGAGGTCTTGCTCTCAGCCTGGCGAGATATGTCACAGCGGTCGTCGCAGCCATGTAGCCCAAGAGCTGCTGGACGCTTCTCGCAGATAACGTCGGGGCCGTACGAGCGTGAGCGGCGGCCCGGATCAAGGTTTGTGCTCGAGACTCTGGTAGGTACGCCCTGGCGGAGGTCGAGTCGAGCGTCGCCCCGATGAAGTCCAAGATCCTCGCCGGCTCGAGGTGGGACTTCTTCGGATTCACTCGTAGACCAAGGCGGGTCAGGAGTGACAACGTCATGTGGACGTCGTGGTAAAGTCTCTGTTTGCAGGACGCCACCAACAGCCAATCGTCGAGGTAGGGGAAGACGGAAGCGCCCTTCGTCCGCAGGTAGGATACCACCGGGGCCATGCACTTGGTGAAGACCCTTGGGGCAGTCGAGAGTCCGAACGGCAGCACCTTGTACTAGTAACAGGTGTCGTCGACTGCGAAGCGGAGGTACCGTCTGTGCTGCGGGCGAATGGCGATATGGAAGTATGCGTCTCGGAGATCGATGGAGGCGAACCAGTCCCCTCGATGTAGGAAGGGTAGGATCGACGGTATCGTGACCGTCTTGAACCTTTTGGGGCGGATGTAGTAGTTCACCCCTCTGAGGTCTAGGGGCCGACCCGGAGGGTCCCGTCGGCTTTCGGTACCGTGAAGTACCTGGAGAAGAAGCCGGTGGTCTTGGCCTCTTGCGGGAGCCGTCGATCCCCCCCTTTCTGGAGGAGGGATTGGATCTCTTCCAGGAGGGCCGGACTCGACGGCGTAGTAATAAACGCCGCGAGGAAATATCGAGAAACTCGATGGCGTAGCCAAGACGGACGATGGAAAGCCCCCAAAGTCCGTAGTGACATCTGCCACTCCGCTAGGTGTCGAGCGAGAGTCGGTCGGTCTCCGAGCGCTGATGGTAGGCTGAAGAGTGGGTATTGGTGGGTCCTGCCAGGCACGTCAAAACCAAACTTTTTTCGGGGGAAACTTCTTCGACGAAGGTGGGCGCCGCCTAATCGTGCGTCTGGCCGATGAGCCGGGGGACGGTCTGGGATTTCCCCAAAGACTGGGCCAAACCCTTTGGAACGACGAGGTGGAAGATCGTCGCCAGGATGGTCGGAAGGTGGAGGCCCTGCGGGTCTGCGTGGCCGGCTGCAGCCCGATTTTTTTTGCGGTAGTCTCGCCTTGACGAGATTGTCCAAAGCTTCGTCTGTGGACAAATTTAAATTGGCCTTCACCGTCGAAGGGGAATCTTCAATCCTCCTTCTGGTGTCCTCCTGGATGTCGGCCGGTCGAAGCCAAGCATGGCGGCGAAGGCCGACGGATCCCCCCCATGACCCGGGAGGCAAACCCACTCGTCCCCCGGGGGAGGCCATCTGGTGCCGAGCGATGGAGATAGCCTCATTGAAGATCACGGAGGGAAAACTGGCGGATGTCCTCCGGTACCGCTTTTCCCTCGCTGGTTGCAGGCGATCGAGCACTTTCTTCAGGTATGCCGCGAGGCAAGCCTAGTGTTGGACACCTTGGGGGGGTTTCAAGGAGGCAGCCGGAAAAGAACCTCCTTCGTTTGGCGTCCAACTTCCTCCCCCTTTGTTCGGCGGGGTGGTGTGTTGCCTGCCCGGGGCCCTTTGTCTGCGCGGGCTCGACGACCACAGAGTTCGGTGCAGGGTAAATTTAAAAAGATAACCGGCGTTATCCTTCTGCACCCTGTAGAGGTGTTCTAACCGCTGCGGTATCGGCTAAACCGAGGGCCCGGGCTATCCCAGGCGGCCTTCACCAGTTAAAACCCGGGGCAGGAGAGGCAGCGGGGCCGTGGAAGGTCGCTTCTCCTCGAAAACGGAGAAGGCTGGATCGTCATCCTCCGGCTCCGCATCGGCGATCTTAAGGCCGAGGGTAGTGGCCATGCGGAGCAGCATCGCAGAGAACTGGTGGACGTCCTCTGGAGCAGAATCTAGGATCGGGTTCCCGAATCCCCAAAAGGGGGGACTCCTTGGGGGGCCGCCTCAGACACCTCAGACTCCGCACTCGAGTCGTACGACTCCGAGCTCCCGGGGAGTCCTCTCGCCGCTCGCTTTCCGGCTCCTTCGTAGTCGCCGCAGGTGTTGCCTTCCTAGGCTTCTCCGCAGCCGGGGCGGTGGTAGCAGCAGCGTCCCGCTTGGGATGGCTGACCACTGACTTCACCCTCTTGGTGGTGACCGGGGTAGTCTGGCAGGCTGACGTCGTCGTAGCCCGCTCAGTCACCACCGACTCCGTAGGGCGCGTCGCCGTTGCCGTGACCCTAGGAGGTGGCGATATCGCCCGATACCGTGGTGAGGGCTCCCTCGCCCTATGATATCGGGGGGGAGGGAGAGCGGCTAAAGGGCGGCGGCCCGGGCGGAATGGGGTTTCGGCGTTGAGGGAACCGGCCTCGCCCCCTCTAGGCGAGCGCGATTCGCGCTGTCGACGAGGTGACCGGGACCTCCGGAAGGTCTGGGCGACTCGGGCCACGATGGTACCGATCCCGGTACGATGGCGAATGCGACCGATAGGAGGCCGGGCGCTCTCCCCATTCGATTCCCTCGCTTTACCTGGCCACGTAGGACGCCGAGGTGTATTAAAGGAAACGAGCGAGGTTGTTCCTCTTTTTGTCCCCCCTCGGAGGCGGCGAGGCCCCCGGGAGGCTGGAAGAGCGGGACCGGGACCTGAAGGAGGTCGAACGCCGTTTCCGGGAGAACCCGAGGGCTCTCTCTGCTGCAGGTCGGCCGACCTGCGACCGGGGGGGTGGCGCTCCTCCACCAGGGTTGGAGGGTCTGCCCCAGGCGAGTCCGGGCGCTGTTGGGGAACGTCCTCGATCTCATCCTCCGAGAGGTCGACGGACTCGCCTCGCCCTTTTGAAGGCTGCTGAGTAGGAGGAGGAGTGGGGGGCGTCCCCAGCCGGGGAGCGCTTCTTTTCCTTCTTCTTCTTCTCCTTCTCCTTGCCCTTGCCTCCGTCCGGAGCAGGGCGCTTTTTTTTCAGGCGTCTCCCTAAGGGGAGCCTCAGCCTTCCTCGCCGTCGGGGTCCCCTTTTGGGTGACTTGGCAGCCGCCGACAGCTTCGGGATCCTCGGTAACGCCGAGATCGGGGTTTTTGCCAAACCCAGCCCCATACCGACGGGGGGGAAAGGAAAGGCAGCCGCCGATACCGTCGATGGCGTGGTCGTCTTCTTGTCGGCCATCTTGGAAATGGAGGTCTCGTCTATCGCCCGCGGGGGGTTCTTCCCCAAAAATAAGATTTGAGTCTCGCGGAGCGGTTGGGAAAAGTTTTGGGGGGTAAAATCCCCCAAATTGGGCAAGTCCGGGAAGTTGTGGGACTCGCCCCAAAAAAAGAGACACTCCTTATGGCCGTCGTTGAGGGCAACCTTGCGGCCGCCCAAAACGCACTTCTTAAAGAGCGCGGACATAAGACGAAAGAAACGCCAAACTTTCCAAAAACCCAAAAAAACGAAAACCGAAGGGGGAGTTTCCCAAAAAAGAGGTTTAAAAGGGCCCCCGTCCGAAAGTCCGTAAAACCGTGAAAAAACAGCAAGCCAAGCACGACGTGGAGGAACAAAATAAAGAACCTTCCGTACCCGGGGGCGGGAAAGGAAAAAACTGAGGAGAGACCGTTGCTCGGCGGGGGGGACCTGCGCAGTACCGCGGGGGGGAGGGGTTCCCCCCCAAGCGAAAAAGCCCCTTTGAAAATTTCCGAACGCTACCGCGCAGGCGCTAAAACTTTCCCAATTATAAAGGACAGGACCCCGAAGAAGAAAAGGGGAAAACCTGTCCCATTCCCCTCCTGTCTGTGCAAGTGAGTGACGTGGGAAAAGTGTGTGCGCCCTCCTCCTGTCCCAAACCCGCTTCCACCTCATGAATGAGCTAGTGAGCAACCATGTGCATCCCTTCTAGCCTGTGCAAGTAAGCAAATAAAAACGTGTCCCCCCCTCCTGTCCCATTCCTCTCCTTCTGCACCGGTTAACGAAAATGTGCCCAAACCCTCCTCCCCCTCCCATTTCCTTCCCCCCCGTAATTTACAAATAATCTGCAAGTGCTTAACCTACAAATTTTTTAAAGGAGGGAAAAAATACAAGAGAACACACTGAAATCCTCTTACATTTTCAGTTATGTACACACCTTGCTAGCGCTGATGCGCTGCTAGGAGTCACCTTTGGCACTCTGTCCATACTGGCAGCAACTGTGGCAAGTTTTAAGGGGGTTGGCGATGGTGCTGAAGTCCTTGTATTGATATGTACATTGACTGGAGAAACAACACTGACATTGTTGAGGTGCACTGCTTGGTGAGACAAGAATTGTTCATGGGGAAACGTCTGAGGGCTGTTTTTCACAATGCTGGGATTAAGTGGTTTGTGGTGGGGGCCAACTGCCTTACAAGTTGTCAGTTGAGATCCCTGGGCTAGATGACAGAGCCATATTTGTGGAGTACAGAGTTTTTGATGTTGCTGTTCAAAACAAACAAACAATCACATTTGGTAAAATTTAAAAAAAACATTTTATAACATCTAAGCCACCATTCAATCTGATGTTACTTAGATATACTGGCAGACATGGGTCATAACCCAACACATTTGGAGGGCACAAAGCTGGGGAAGCTGGCCTAGGTCGCTGTGGGACTAAATGTAAGACCTCTTTCTTAAATTCAGGACAAGTTCTAGCAAGGCACTTTACATAAATCAAAAAGGGCCCGCAGAAATTTTGGAGAACAGAGAATAAAAAGGATCAAAGCACTTCTTCAGACTGTGGCTCATACAAAAACAGCATCAAACAAGAACA
Organism: Ctenosaura bakeri; assembly: GCA_948474755.1. Lineage (NCBI taxonomy): Eukaryota > Metazoa > Chordata > Lepidosauria > Squamata > Iguanidae > Ctenosaura > Ctenosaura bakeri. The sequence continues at coordinate 6,788 of CAOLHI010005417.1, forward strand.
TGGTCTTGTCTTGCAATTAGTTTACCAAATTTAGTTTCAACCAAATATAGCCTCATTTTTTTTCTATGTTGATTTAATTCAAAATTAGGCATCGCCAGTTAAAAGTCCGTACCTGTAGGCTGAACAACACCATTGATATTGTGGCTTGTGTTCTGTTCCTTTGTCACTTCACTTCGACTGGGAGCAGGTGCACTCACCACTGCAGATGCAGCAAAATGGGCGCTAGCCGAGTCAAGTGTTTTCGACATACAGTCAGAGGTGCTTGAGCCCTGAGGAATTTACACAAGAGTTATCACAATTAAAGACTAATAACAAGATTGTAGTAAATGAGCTCAGTGCCTCTGAGGATACAAACATAAATAAAAACTGAAAACTAGATGAAGTGGTCCTCTCTTTAAAGATTATACCCTAAGTCAGATACCCTAAATGGACTATATAATCCTCGCTTTCCACATATAACCACTATGAGTACAACTCTGTTGATCAGTTCTACATCTAAAAAAATTGTTCCTTACCTTAGGATATTGATACCTATTGATCTCAAGATGGCATCCAGAATATGCCAAAGGGGTAAGGGGTCATGTATGTACACAGACACAGAATTCTACCACATTTTTCTATTAGGTACATAAAGCACAGCTCAGGTGTATGACTTTCAACTCAAAAGAAAGCCTCTGCAACAGTTTTCAGCCGTATGATGCACAACTCAGTCTGATGTACATCTATTCAGTAAAAGTTCTAGGACGTGATGCAAGGGAGGAGGACTTGCCCCTAAATTCCATACCACTTCTTATACTTCCGGTCTAAATAATCTGCTCTTAAATACTTTAAAATGCTTTGAAAGGTTATATAAACTTTTAATGCCAAAAACTGCTCTTGCATGCAACCATCAATTGGAGGCAAGAATCGATTTTTCCCTGCTTGGCACTGAATGAAGTTCCCCATCACTGCTACAATGATCCCAACCTGGCTTGTTGTTCAAAGGCAGCAGCCTTTCTTTGCAGTTTTGTGGGGAGAAATGGATTGAAGGCAGTCGGGAAAAGTCAACTGGCAGCCAAGGGTTGCCTTCAGAACAAAAGGCTGTGGATCTCTGTATCTACCTCAAATAGAAGCTGTTTCTGCTGTATCAGAAACCATTCAGCAAGAGTCAAAGGGGCAGTGAAGTGGGTGAGACCTTAGTTTGTAAGTAACATCCAGAGCAACCTTCAGCCTCACAGACATTTACAACAACAACAACAAACATGTCTAATGTCGAATATTAACAGCATTACAACTGCCAATAAAATATATTGCTTTATATTCAACCAATGTTGAACTAGTACTGCCCAAAAATATGTGCCTGAAAAACAGAATGAAGAACTGATTCTGCTTTTTACATTCCACATAAAAATATTTCATTATTTTAATTAGATAATCATTAATTTTATAATTAGTTTCCTTTACTGTTAAAAGGGGAATATTTCTAACAGGGGAATATTTTTAATACCTAGGCAAGTGGAACAGCCACAAACATTATTCAAGTAATCTTTAAATCTACTATAAAGTCTTGGAAAATGACCATCTCTAATATATTGAAATATTCAGTATCAAAAGCTTCTGTGGGGAAAAAGGAACACTTAAGCTAAATAGGTATATTAAAAATTATCGCATACAAAGTGAAAAACCCCTGAAATGTACTGCTATTCAATTGATTCACACTACCTTGTGTGCACTAAGCTATGGATAGCCATCAACAGCTGTAATTCTTTCGTTTGCTTTAATCACGGTAATTATGATTATCTATATTGATAACTGTCCAGTTCACACACTGTCTTTCTCCATGTATGTCCAGGGCTGGCTGTGCAGGAAAAAACTGCACTGCATGAACTAACCTTTTCTGATTTCTGGCTTACAACACACACACATACGCACACACACACAAACAAATGCATGACAAAAGCTGTTTTCCAGGAGAAAAATATTACCTGTGCTTTTGGATGTGTCTGTTGGGAAGAATGCTGAGACTGCTGTTTCTGCTGGAGCTGAGCAAGTTGCTGTCTCTGCATTTGAACTAACTGTTGTTGATGTGTTTGAAATTGTTCTTCTGTGATACCCCCTGTTACTGTAGAAAAGGAAGAGACTGCACTTAATTTCACCCTAAAAATCAAACACATTATAACTCATTGCAAACTTACAAGAACCGTGAAAGCAGGCAGAAGTCCTATACAGACTTGTTAAGCAATATACAAAAACTTCATGGGATGATTACTTTTGTAAAGTAAAGTAAAACTGTGCCATTGTTAGTTAACTGTTCCAGAAGACAAGAAAATCAAACACTTGATTTACAGTGTTTCTGCTTAGGTCATATAGAAATTCAAACACATTATGGAAAATGCACTAACTTAAGATATTTTACTTTTGTTGTTGTAGCTGTGTGCCTATGTGCATTTCTGACTTATGGGAACCAGAAGGGTTGGCTTGTATACCACTCTGGGAGAAAAGGTGGCATATAAATACAACCAAGAAAGAAAGAGAGAAAGTGAGAGAGAGAGAGAGAGAGAGAGAGAGAGAGAAGCAAATCTATCATGTGGTTTTCTTTGCAGAAATTGTTCAGTGGAGGTTTGCCCCTGCCATCCTGTGAGGCTAAGTGAATGTGACTTGCCCAAGGTCACCAGTACATTTAAATGGCCAAGTGGCAATTTGAACTCTAGTTCCCAGTGTTCTAGGCCAACACTATACCAAACTGGCTCTTAGTTATCTTCATCCAAAAAGAAGCCCTTTCACAGTTCTAGTTAATACTTGCAACTTAAGGTGCACTTCAAGAATTTCTCAACCAGTCACTCATCAGTGATTTCTGTAATATTTTAAGGATCAATTAATTTCCTGATGAATTCTTACTCTAACTTTGACAAACTAACACCACGTTTATCTCTGTGCTTTGAAATGAAAACAACTGGCTATTGCTGCTAGGCTTGCCAGGAAAATTACAGATATCTGTGTAAGAAAGGAGAACTCTGCACTTCATACCTCATATTAAAAGGTAATATAGCAGTGATTCACACAGAGGCATTACCTTTGTGGGAAACATGTATCCACTATATGAATTCATTTAAGATTTCCATGACTAAAATGTTCCATTATCACAAGTATTGAATGTGCATGCCTTACTTTGCAGTGTACACGTGAAAAACCTGCATGCACATGCTTACTCAGTGAAAAAGAGCTGCAGCATAGGATAGCTTAGTTAAAACCATGGTTTTGACCAGTATACATACGAGCTCCAATGAGCTTAAGCAAAACCTCAGGCTAATGTGTCCCCCTCCCCCATCATAGTTTTCTGTTGATGACTTTTGCAATATTTTACTAGTTCACTTTTCATGTCTTTTATTTTGTTGTTACATTTAAACTAGAGAATATGATTTAAAACAAACTCAGTTTTTTTTTTTACTTCATACCATAGGTTGTTCAAGATAGCTTGTCCAACTGGACACGGTATGTTTTAAAAAACAACCTGTTTCATACAATATGAAAATCTCTAGATAGTGTCAGTCTCATCTACCTGCCGTGTGATAATACAGTGGAGGAGAGTTTACATAGCACAGCTAAACCACAGCCTAATAGTACATGGAAGCCAGCCATATATGATAACAGTCACCTGAGAAGCTACTGTCAAAAGCTTTATGTCCAAGTGTACCATCATTTACTTGTTCATACTCAGTTCAATGTAGCATGATCATTTCATGGCTTAATTAACAGCAAATCTTAAAAGAACAGGTTGCTTACCTGTAACTGTAGTTCTTCGAGTGGTCATCTGTGCCCTCACACACTAGGAGCTTTCACGCGTGCGCGGTAATGTTCAGAAGATTTTAGAGCTTAGGAGCTTGGCGGGAACCCCTCCCCCATGCCGGTATGCGCATGCTCATCCCACCGAGCAACGGTCACTTCTCAGTTCTGTAGTTCGCCGAAAAAAATACAGGGACCTGAAAAGAGGGGACGGTTGGGCGGGTGTGTGTGAGGGCACAGATGACCACTCGAAGAACCACAGTTACAGGTAAGCAACCTCTTCTTCTTCTTCGTGGTCTCTGTGCCTCACACACTAGGAGACTATGTAGCTTACCGGTTGGATGGTGGGTCAGGTCCTATAGTACAGAAGCCAGCACAGCACGTGCAAACCGGGCATCTCTGCAGGACTGGCAGTCAAGTCTGTAATGGTGCACGAAGGTCGATGGTTGAGACCAAGTCGCCACATGGCAGAGTTCCTGCAGGTCGACTCCTCGCAGGAGGGCTGCAAATGTCGCAACAGCTCTGGTGGAATGAGCCCTGAGGAATGCTGGCGGAGGCTTCTTGGCAAGCTCGTACGCCAGCAGGATTGTCCCGGCCACTCATTTCGAAAAACGCTGGGTGGACACCTTGTGGCCTCTTCGACGCCTGCCATAGCACACAAAAAGGTGCGGGGTTTGTCGGAAAGAGGCAGTCCTGTCCTTGTAGAAGGCCAAGGCCCGACGAACATCCAAGGAATGAAGGGATTGTTCCAAAGGTGTAGTCAGGTCCAGATAGAAGGTTGGCAAGATGATGTCCTGACTGAGATGGAAGTTGGACACCACCTTTGGTAAGAATGAGATGTCAGGCCGGAGGACCACTTTGTCTCTGTGGAACACAAGGAAGGGCTCGTCAGAACTTAGGGCTATCAGCTCTCCCACTCGCCTGGCCAAGGTGACAGCCACAAGGAAGGCAGTCTTCATGGTGAGCAGTCTGTCATCAGCAGTCGCCATCGGTTTGAAGGGTGGTCTCGTTAGCTGTGACAGCACCAGAGATAAGGACCACGGCGGTAGAGGCGGCGATACCAGGGGTACAGGTGCTGCAGGCCTTTCATGAACTGCTTCACAGTACCGTCTCGAAAGAGAGGAGGAGGAGGATCATGGAGGCTGGTATGCCATGATGGCGGCGAGGTAAACCTTCAAGGAAGGGAAGGCGAGGTCCTGCTGTCAAAGGTGCAAGAGGAAGTGGAGTACGGTAGGCAGGCTGACAGGCGATACCGGCTCCTGTCTTGCTTCAGCAAAGGCGACGAAATGCCACCACTTATAATGGTAGTTGCGGTGTGTCGACTCCTTCCTGACCGCAGTCAAGACGTTACCGATGACGGGATCGTCTACGGCGATATCCTCCAGGCATGGAGGGCCAAGAGCAGCAGGTCTGGGTGGAGTACGAGGCCGTCGGAGTGCAACAGTAGGTCCGGCATCAGTGGAAGCCTGAGAAGTCGGTCATGGGCGGCCTCAAACAGGGGCCCAAACCAGTGCTGCCTCGGCCAGTACGGGGCTACGAGGATGACGTTGACCTGGTCGGCGAGGATCTTCGATATCACCCGGCCCAGTAGGGGAACGGAGGGAACACGTAGAGAAGTCCCTCGTTCCACCTGAACTGGAAGGCATTGCCGATGGAACTACGATCGTGACCGGCCCTCGAGCAGTACCGACGGCACTTTGCGTTCTTGCTGGTGGCGAAGAGGTTGATCGTTGGCTCACCCCAACGGTCTCGAATCGTCTGGAATGCCTTGTGGGAGAGGGACCACTTGTGGTGGCAAGAGGTGTCCCTGCTGAGGGCATCTGCTATGGTGTTCTCCTGCCCGGCCAGGTGAACTCCCACGGGATGGATTCAAAGCGAGATGCACCAGTTCCAGAGATCGAGGGCTATGTTGAGGAGGGTGGTTGAATGAGTCCCTCCTTGCCTGTTGACGTAACAGACTGCTGTCGTGTTGTCCGTTAGGATCAACACTGTGTGGCCGGTAACAAGGTGGTGAAAGGCCTTCAGCGCTTTCCACATCACAAGCAGCTCGAGAGCGTTGATGTGGAGGATGGTCTCGTCGTCGATCCACCGGCCTCGGACTTTGAGCTCACCGCAGTGGGCTCCCCATCCAAAGAGGGCGGCGTTGGTCGTTACCATAACCCGCTGAGTCGACTCCCAGAATGGCATGCCTGACATGAGGTGGTTGTAGGACTGCCACCATAGCAGGGAGGAGCGCACCTGCGGGGGTAGTCGAGGTAGACGTCTCTGGTCATCCAGTAGCGGGTCGAAGACTCGGACGAACCAGTGTTGAAGAGGCGTGCACGGAGCCTGGAGAGGTAGGTCACGGCGGTGATGGATGACATATAGCCGAGAAGCTGTTGTATTCTCCTCGCTGCCACAGTCGTGGCGGCGAAGACTGTCGATGCGGCCCGACAAAGCGTCCGTGCCCGGTCCATCAGTAGGTAGGCCCTCGCCGATACCAAGTCCAGTGTGGCACAGATGAAGTCCAGCACCCTCGCGGGCTTCAGGTGGGACTTCTTCAGGTTGACCCGGAGACCGAGACGGGTCAGAAGCGTCAATGTCCGGTGGATGTCATTGTAAAGTTTTTGTCTGCAAGATGCCGCCAACAGCCAATTGTCCAGGTAGGGATATATGGAGACGCCCTTCGTCCGCAGGTATGATACCACTGGGGCCATGCATTTGGTAAAGACCCTGGGCGCGGTAGAGAGTCCAAACGGTAGCACCCTGTACTGGTAACAGGTGCCGTCGACCGTGAACCGTAGGTACCACCTGTGCTGCGGGCGAATGGCGATGTGGAAATAAGCATCCCGAAGATTGATGGAGGCGAACCAGTCCCCTTGACGAAGGAAAGGCAGGATTGAGGATAGTGTAACCATCTTGAACCTTTTGGAGTAGATGTAGTCGTTCACCCCTCTGAGGTCTAGGATGGGCCGCAGGGTTCCGTCTGTCTTCAATACCGTGAAGTACCGGGAGAATAAGCCGGTGTTTTTGGCTGAAGACAGAAGTTGCTCGATCACACCTTTTTGAAGTAGGGACTGGGTCTCTTCCAGCAGGGCCGAGCTGGCTGGGGTGGAATAGTAGACACCTCACAGTAGAATATCTTGAAATTCTATGGCGTAGCCAAGACGGGTGATGGAAAGAACCCAAGAGTCGGTCGTGACTCGACGCCACTCAGCGAGGTGTCTGGCCATGCTCGGCTGATCTTGGAAGGCTGCTGGCAGGCTAAAGGTTGGATGTGGAGGCGACCTGCGGAAGCTGTGAAAACCAGGATTTCGCCTTGGACGAAGATTTCTTGGACGAGGCCGGGCGTCGTCGGAATGATCTCCAGGCCGAGAAGACAGTCAATGGTCGGGACTGGTTGGAATGAGAAGACCATTGTTGGAAGGTGGAGGAAGAAGGCCTGTGCCAAGATGGTCATGAGCCGGAAGACTGACGGGACTGGGGTGGCTGGTTATCCCCATCTTTTTGGCAGTCAGGCGTGCCTTAACGATGTTGTCCATAGCCTCGTTGGTTGTGGCGTGGAAAAGGCCTTGGCCGTCAATCCGCCTCCGGCTGTCCTCCTGCAGTCCCGACGATCGTAGCCAGGCATGTCGACGGAGAGCAACGGAGCCTACCATCACCCTCGAAGCAACCTCCACGGTGTGTTTCAAGGAGATAATCTGCTGATTCGCTATCGCCACGGCCTCATTGAAAAGCTGTACCGCCGGCAGGCGGTTCTCCTCTGAAAGGCCAGCCAGAAGAGGAGCGAAGCGGTCCAACAGGTTCCGGAGGTATGCTGCAAGGCACGCCTGCATGTTGGACACCCTGGAGATTAGCGATGAGGCGGTGTAAAACCTCCTGCCAAAGGTGTCCAACTTACGGCCCTCACGGTCCAGCGGGGTGGTATTTGCCCTGTTGCCACCTCTGGTTTGGGCAGACTCCACCACGATGGAGTTCAGCACCAGGTGGCTGAAGAGGAACTCCACTCTCTCCTTTTGTGTCCTGCAGAGGTGCTCCAGCCGGTGTGGTGTAGGCTGGGCAGAAGCTGGCTTGGCCCACGGGTGTTTCAGGGCCCGTATGAGCTTCGGCAGAAAGGGCAGCGGAGCGGTGATCGGCTGACGAGCTTCCACATAGTGGAAGACTGGGTCTTCCTCCTCTGGAGCTGGTTCCAAGACCTTCAAACCGAGTGCCGTAGCCATCCGGAGCAGAATTGCCGAGAACTGTTGGACGTCCTCAGGCGCGGACTCTGGAACCAGGTCCCCGAAAGCCAAGGGAGGTGACTTGTGGGATGCTGGCATCAAGTCCTCCGATTCCGTGTCTGAGTCATAGGATTGGGAGGATGGAGTCAGAGACCTATCGGTAGACTTATCCCTGGATGGTCTACTGGGAGGCCGATCTAGGCTCACTGTCGGAGTCACCAACGCTACCGGTACCGCAGATGACGTTGTGGTCAGAGCTGTTGTATACAGCATCGCTGACGAGGAAATGGGCAATATCGTGGACCGCATCCATTTGGTCGCTTGGGTGACTGCTGGCTCCACCACCTGTGTCAAGGTGGTTTCTGACATCGGGCGGGTTGCAATGAATGTGACCCTCGGTGGAGGCGACACAGCCCTGTAGCGGGGTGTGGGCTCCCTGGATCTCCAGTGGGGAGAAGAGGGCGAGGGGCTCCGCGATCGCTGATATTGGGAGCAATGGTCCATCCTGATGGGCGAGCGGGACCGTCGGTATGGAATCCAGTTTCTCGCATCCCGGTGGTACCGATCCCTGTACGATGGAAAGTAGGATTGGTACGAGGCTGGATACTCACGCCACTGATATTCCTGCCCATATCTGCCAAGGTGGGAGGCAGAGATGTAGGACAAGTCGGTCGAGGGACGGGAGTGTATTCTCTCCTCATACATCTCCTAGTGGTGCGGTGATGGCGACCTGACACTCTGCTCTGGGGAGTGGGACTCGCTCCTGCCTGAGGCTGCCCGATGCCTGGGCGAAGGCCGGTGTAGAGCCATCACTTTCTCCCAGCGGTCCACCGATCTGCGGTGACTCGGAGGGGGTACCGCAGCCTTCAAGACAGGCGGCTCCGAGGAAGGCAGGACCTCCATGGCCTGCTCCTCGTCTGACACCTCAAGGACCTCTTCCAGGTCTGACTGCTCTCCTGGGTCCCCAGGGAGCTGGGTCGGAGGAGGTGTGGGTAGGCGGACCTACTGAGGTGGGGAGCGCCTTTTCTCCTTCTTCGTCTTCTTCTTCTTCTCCTTCTCCTTACTCCCACCCTGAGTGGCAGGACGTTTCTTTTGGGCTGCAGTTGGAGGCCTGGTTGACAAGGAGGCCTGCGAGCCCGCAGGTGTCTCCTTAGTTGTCTTGGCAGCCGCCGACAACTTCAGGATCCTTGGGAGCGAGGAGATGTACGGCCTCGATGTCAGTACCAAGCCCGGTACCGATGAGGTGGACGGTGCGGCAGCCGCCGACACCATCGATGGTGAAGTCGCTCGTTGTGGATTCTCGGACATCTCGGCACGGGCCTCAGGCTGATCCCTCGCTCGCAAAGACTGTTCCCAGCAATGGGATTTCCACCTTGATGAGTGGTTGCGGAGAGTCTGGGTGGTGAACTCTCTACAAATAGGGCAAGCTCGGGTGTTGTGGGTTTCACCCAAACAGAAAAGGCACTCGCGATGCTTGTCCAAGAGAGCGACTTTCCGTCAACAAGAGATGTACTTTTTGAAAGGCGCAGACATAGGCTGATAGTCCAAAGCGAGAAGAAGAGACTGAGGTGAGAGAAAGTCCGAAGAGAAGTCTGAAGGAGAAAAGGGAGGGGGTTTCAAACACCAGTCCAATCCGTAATCCAAAAAACTGTAGTCAAAATCCAAATCCTAAGTCAAGCCAAGAAAAAATGCCAAGAAAAACAAGCCACTAAGCAGAACCTTCTGTACGCGACAGTGGACGAGAAAGAAGTGAGGAGTGACCGTTGCTCGGTGGGATGAGCATGTGCAGTACCGGCATGGGGGAAGGGTTCCCGCCAAGCTACTAAGCTCTAGAATCTTCCTAACGTTACCGTGCACGCGCGAAAGCTCCTAGTGTGTGAGGCACAGAGACCACGAAGAAGAACTCAGGTTCATATGTGAGTCATTATACAGTGACACATTTTTATGAACCTTTTATTTAACATTTTATATATGATATAAAACTATTTTTGTTCTGGCTTTTAAAGAGAACTATTTCAGAAATCACATTTTTTTCTAAAAATTTTCAAATGAATTAAGAGAACCCTGAGTGAGTAAAGCAAAAAGAGGTTCCCAATAACAAGCATCCGCATTCATCATATGAGACAATAGTACATTTTAATTGCTTACAAAAAACTTAAATCAGTACAACATAAGAAATAACTCTGTATTGAATTCATTGCTTTCTTTTACTCTTCATTGTACTGTAGCACAGTCCTTCTAGTGAAGCAACTCTATTACCATATTCAACAAGAGAACAACACCGAGGGATTGGGACTAAAGAGCAATTTTCAATTTCTAAGGTTTAAAATAGTTTTAAATTAGTTTATAACAAAAAAGAATGTAAACAAGACAGAAATGGTATATCATTTCTCAATCACTTTAGCCTTGTTAGAATTTTTAGCTATATGTCGTAGTTAAGAAATACTTTATATTCTATATTTTAGGCTTCACATTGTCAACAACAAGCATTAAGACTCTTGGATGTACACTTTTAAACAACTGGAGAAAATATTGCATATTCCTAAGAGCTATAATGCAGTGTTCTAGAAATACTAAAATTTAGTTATCTGAGATTTTTCTAACTTCTGGTGATACTTTAATATTAATATGTCCTAGATACTAAATGATTAGACGCTGTTTGCAACGGGGGTGGTGTGGGTTTATTTTAGTTTAGTATTTTGTTATTTAGGTTAGTGTATATGTGTATGCATTTAGTTTTTATAAGTGTTAGGTTTGTTAGTGTTTTATTGCTTACCTAGTTTTATCGTATTAGATTTGTTGTTTAGGATTCATTGTTGGTTTTTTTCCTTATTTTACGTTGTTTATTATAACATTTAAATTTAAAAAAATTTCCTATACTGAAAAGGACTTTTGCTAAAATTGGTAAAGTTTATGCTTTTCATATAACCCATATTTAACTTAGGTGACAAACAGCAATACCACATAGATTATCTTTTAAAAAATAGTTTAAAATGTTTGGAGGATACATCTATACTTCCTTACCTCTGAGTAAGCCCCACTGAAGTCAACAGGACTTACTTCTGAGTAGATACATGGAGAACTGTTCATTGCTAACTAATCATAACATAGTAATTAGTTTGTTTATTGCTTTAAACTGGGTAATTCATTTTAATGCTTTTTATAAGCTGCCCTAAGATCTTTGATATACGGCAGAGTATAAACATCTAAACAAACAAGCAAATAAATTTCCCTCAGAACCTCAGTCTCCTGAGGAAGCTTTTACTTTTCAAAAATACAGATAGGGAAGGAAGAACCAATCAGTGTAGAATTGTGCTCTTGGAATGATTTACCAAAGTTTTAACTGTTTGAAAAGTCAGAATACCAACAAAAGGTAGCACAGTTCAGTACTGCCAGTATGCTCACCATTTTTTAGAAAATGCAAAATAGTATATTTCCTGCTTGTAAATAATTTTCACATGGTAAAAATTAATGCACTATATTAATTCAGGCCGCAAGTAGGACATCATCCAAGTGAAGGCTAGTTTTCTATGTATAGTGATTCCCCATCCCATAGGGATTTATACAAATATGCAAATTCCTATCTGCAATCTAAACGTAGTACAGTCTTTTTACCACAGAATGATCTATTTATAGATATTAAAGTTTTTGATTCAACAAGTATATATGACAATATGGAATGTCCAAAATGTGGTGAAAGATGACAGCATTTACTTGTATTGATAATCCAAGACAAATTTTATGGATGTCCCAAAATGAAGAGATATTACTAATGTAAATTTGATCATACATCAAATTTTAGACAATTGCTGTGATGGTCATTTGCGTGGGATTTGATATTTTCATATTAACGTAACAGATTGTTTAATTTTAGAATTGCATTGTTGATAGCAATCAGGTTAGCTATGCAGTACCATGTAAAATATGAAGTTATTTAAAATTCTGGGCTTTTTTAATTCAAAGGCTGCAAAGTAACAGTTTTTTTTAAACGCTATAACTTTATTACATAGAAATAGAAAAATAATATAAAAATGTTTAACATGACAATTTCCTGCTCTGTTAATAATATATGCTTTGACTACCATATCTTTAATGTAGAATATTTTATTTTTTATCATATTACCATGAACAATAGTTTATGGTTCATTTATATTAGTTTAGAACATGGGGGTACCATCTGTATGTATTCTTTGCACCCTATTTTTGCCAGTGCAATTACAAAAAAAAAAAAAAAAAAACATGAAATTTGACTTTGAAGTAAGATGTGTGAATTTTTTACAAGAGTTGCTTCCCAGGTAATTAGGTCACTTGGAACTAGTGATCACTTGGTTAACAAAATGTGTGAACCTGGACATATTGTCTCAAAGGCAGGCTAGTTCGTTTGTTTTTGAAGGAAAAATCTGTGATTTGACTTTGAAATCAATATAAGGCAGGCTTGCCTTGTTTGCAAGCTGTTTAGCGATTCTGAGGGAATTCAGCAGTTATTTCAAGGAAGAGCACTTTGTTCCCTGTGTACTCAAATTGCTCACCCCTGTTCTAGAGAGTTACAAGAAGTTTAATATGGTACAGAAGATAAAATTGGTTTTACATTTGTGAACCTTTTCGTGATACAATCTTTCAGGCTGCAATCTAACACTTACCTTCAAGGAAGGCCCACTAGAAATACTTATTTGTTTGTTATTTAATATCCACTTTTCTCAAAGAGCCACTCCCAAGTGGCTCACAGCATACACCAAAACTGTGACCAAAAACAGTCAGATATACAAAACTTAAAAAGAATTAAACATAATCCACTTAAAAATGATGGCTGGGTTTTGACTAGGCATGCATAGGATTCTTTATGTGGAACATTAAATGACAATTTATGAAGACTATTTTTGACAAGTTAAATGTTTATTACAACACTAGACCAACTAGTTGAAAGCAGGGAGAGTGTGGCATGCAGACCACATGTAGGCCTGAAGTAAAACTTTTTTGCTCCCAGGATTTTGTTTCTGTAAAAAAACAAACGTTTGCAGGTTGCTGATAAATTCAGCATCAAACCACTGAACGCACTTTAGGCAATGGGTACTGATCTTGACTATATATTGAGTATCACAATGACCACAGTGCCTACAGTTAACAGGATAGCCAGTATCATAGTCAGTAGTCAATGACACAATCAACACAACACTGAAGCCAATTTAAACACACATAAGGATCATTACAAAAATTAAAATCAAATATTAATGAAAACATAGTATAGTACACCTGACGTATACACAGGAGCTCTGCTACAAGAACCCTTGGGTAAAACAAAAAAATGTGAAGCGTTGTGTCTCATTATAGTCAGCAGACACAATGTGTGTATACCTGTGGCAGAGTGGGCATCCGCTTGCCATATCCATTGACTATAATGAAATGCAATATGTCGTATGACCTCATACTTGTGTGTGTGAAGGTTGCCCAATGTATACTTTTATCTATTTTATGTATTTTTTAATGTAAAAAGTCTGCTGCACTACCTTACCTCTCAGACCATACCCCTAGAGTACATGGCTATTAAGTACTCCCCGTTATGAAAAATGACTTCCAGACCTATGACAGTACTCCTGCACTACTTGTTCCTGCTGAAAACTGCTATACTTTCTAAAACAAACACACACACAAAAAAAACTGGATTATATTCCAGTAGCAGTATGTAATACACAATATGTAATACAATTTTTTCTACACTGCTTCACCAATCACAATATGCAAACAGTGAAATGCCTCTTACTCTTATAGACATTTTGGCCTAACAGAAGATTTTGCCTATTGCAGAATCTGGGATGAAAGGAAGACCAAGATTTGAATGATTCTACAAAAATACCAAATTCCTCAGTTATATATAATGAATCAAAACTACATTGAGAAGAATACATTATACTTTCTGTATCTAAAGAATTGGACATATCTTTCCAGAAAGGACATTTAATGCTATTGTGTCTATAGTATATGATGAGACTGTACAAGTGATAAGAACAGGTTGCTTACCTGTAACTGTGGTTCTTCGAGTGGTCATCTGTGCCATCATACACTAGGAGCTTTAGCGCCTGCGCGGTAGCGTTCGGAAACTTCTAGAGCTTGTTCGCTTGGCGGGAACCCCTCCCCCACGCCGGTACTGCGCATGCTCCTCCCGCCGAGCAACGGTCTCTCCTCAGTTCTGTCGTCCGCCGTAGAACCTACAGGGACCTGAGAAAGAGGGGAGGAAGGGCGGGTGTGTATGATGGCACAGATGACCACTCGAAGAACCACAGTTACAGGTAAGCAACCTGTTCTTCTTCTTCGTGGTCTCTGTGCCTTCATACACTAGGAGACTGTGTAGCTTACCGGTCGGACGGCGGGTCAGGTCCTACAGCACGGAAGCCAACACCTCACGTCCAAACCGGGCATCTCTGCGCGACCGGCAGTCGAGCCTGTAGTGGCGCACGAAGGTCGATGGTTGGGACCAGGTCGCCACACGGCAGAGTTCATGCAGGTCAACTCCTCGCAGGAGGGCCGCAGAAGTAGCCACCGCTCTGGTGGAGTGGGCTCGAAGCAGGACTGGCGGAGGCTTCCTCGCGAGCTCATACGCCAGTTCAATAGTCCTCACCACCCACTTGGAGAAGCGCTGGGTGGACACTTTTAGGCCCCTCCGACGTCGCCCATAGCAAACAAAGAGATGCGGCGTCTGTCGGAAGGAAGCAGTCCTGTCCTTGTAGAAAGCCAATGCCCGACGCACGTCCAGGGAGTGGAGGGACCGCTCCAACGGTGTCGTCGGGTTCGGGAAGAAGGCTGGCAGGATGATGTCCTGGTTGAGATGGAAACTGGACACCACCTTTGGCAGGAACGAGATGTCAGGTCTCAGGACCACCTTGTCCCTGTGGAAGACCGTGAAGGGCTCATCGGAACGAAGAGCTGTGATCTCACCCGCTCGCCTCGCTGAGGTCACCGCTACCAGGAAGGCAGCTTTCATTGTCAGGAGCCTGTCATCCGAGGTCGCCATCGGCTCGAAGGGCGGCTTCGTCAGCTGCGAGAGCACCAGCGAGAGGGACCACGGCGGTAGCGGCGGCGATACCGGCGGGTAGAGATGATGAAGTCCTTTCAGGAACCGCTTAACGGTATCGTTCCTGAAGAAGGCCGAGGCAGCAGATCGTGGCGGTTGGTATGCCACGATCGCGGAGAGATACACCTTCAGGGATGGAAACGCCAGGCCCTGTTGCCGGAGGTGCAGGAGGAAGTGCAGGACGGTCGAGAGCCCCGCGGGCGATACCGGCTCACTCCTCTCGTTAGCGAAGGTCAGGAAGCGTCGCCACTTGTATTGATAGTTGCGACGGGTGGATTCCTTCCTGGCCGCGACGAGGACGGTACCGAGCACGGGATCGTCTAGTGCGATATCCTCCAGGCATGGAGGGCCAGGCGTGGCAGGTCCGGATGGAGGACTCGGCCGCCGGAGTGGGAGAGCAGGTCCGGTGTCGGTGGCAACCGGAGCAGGTCGTCTCGCGCGGCTTGTAGCAAGGGTGCGAACCAATGTTGCCTCGGCCAGTACGGGGCTACCAGGATCGCGTCGGCTCGGTCGGCGAGGATCTTCGATATCGTCCGGCCGAGCAGCGGGAACGGCGGGAACGCGTAGAGGAGTTCCCCGGTCCACGGAAACTGGAAAGCGTCCCCGATGGAGGCACGATCGTGGCCCGTTCTGGAACAGAATCGGCGACACTTCGCGTTTTCCCTGGTCGCGAAGAGGTCGATCGATGGTTCGTCCCAGCGGTCCCGAATCAGTCTGAACGCCTCTCCGGAGAGAGACCATTCGTGATGGGATGAGGTGTCCCTGCTGAGGGCGTCTGCCGTGGTGTTCTCCTGCCCGGCCAGGTGAACCGCCACGGGATGCGTGTGCAGGCGAATGCACCATTCCCACAGGCCGAGCGCGATGTCGAGCAGGGTCGTGGAATGAGTCCCACCTTGTCTGTTGATGTAGCAGACGGCGGTGGTGTTGTCCGTCAGAATCAGGACCGTGCGCCCCGCCACGGCATGGCGGAACGCCCGTAGGGCTTTCCAGACGGCGAGCAGCTCCAGCGCGTTGATATGGAGAGCGGTCTCGTCGTCGGTCCATCTGTCGCGGACTCTGAGATCGCCGCAGTGGGCACCCCATCCATACAGGGAGGCGTCGGTCGTTACCGTCACCTTCGGTGTCGGCTGTTGGAAAGGCATCCCCGACATGAGATTGCGTCGCGACTGCCACCATCGGAGGGATGAGCGGACGTCTCCCGGCAGCTGCAGTCGGAGTGTCTGTTCGTCTCGCAGGGGGTCGAATATGCGGACGAACCAGTGTTGAAGAGGTCTTGCTCTCAGCCTGGCGAGATATGTCACAGCGGTCGTCGCAGCCATGTAGCCCAAGAGCTGCTGGACGCTTCTCGCAGATAACGTCGGGGCCGTACGAGCGTGAGCGGCGGCCCGGATCAAAGTTTGTGCTCGAGACTCTGGTAGGTACGCCCTGGCGGAGGTCGAGTCGAGCGTCGCCCCGATGAAGTCCAAGATCCTCGCCGGCTCGAGGTGGGACTTCTTCGGATTCACTCGTAGACCAAGGCGGGTCAGGAGTGACAACGTCATGTGGACGTCGTGGTAAAGTCTCTGTTTGCAGGACGCCACCAACAGCCAATCGTCGAGGTAGGGGAAGACGGAAGCGCCCTTCGTCCGCAGGTAGGATACCACCGGGGCCATGCACTTGGTGAAGACCCTTGGGGCAGTCGAGAGTCCGAACGGCAGCACCTTGTACTGGTAACAGGTGTCGTCGACTGCGAAGCGGAGGTACCGTCTGTGCTGCGGGCGAATGGCGATATGGAAGTATGCGTCTCGGAGATCGATGGAGGCGAACCAGTCCCCTCGATGTAGGAAGGGTAGGATCGACGGTATCGTGACCATCTTGAACCTTTTGGGGCGGATGTAGTAGTTCACCCCTCTGAGGTCTAGGATCGGCCGGAGGGTACCGTCGGCTTTCGGTACCGTGAAGTACCTGGAGAAGAAGCCGGTGGTCTTGGCCTCTTGCGGGAGCCGCTCGATCGCCCCTTTCTGGAGGAGGGATTGGATCTCTTCCAGGAGGGCCGGACTCGACGGCGTGGAGTAATAAACGCCGCGAGGAGGAATATCGAGAAACTCGATGGCGTAGCCAAGACGGACGATGGAAAGCACCCAAGAGTCCGTAGTGACATACTGCCACTCCGCTAGGTGTCGAGCGAGAGTCGGTCGGTCTCCGAGCGCTGATGGTAGGCTGAAGAGTGGGTATTGGTGGGTCCTGCCAGGCACGTCAAAACCGAGACTTTGTCTCGGAGGAGGACTTCTTCGACGAAGGCGGGCGCCGCCTAATCGTGCGCCTGGCCGATGAGCCGGAGGACGGTCTCGACTGTCCAGACTGGGCCGAACGCTGGAACGACGAGGTGGAAGATCGTCGCCAGGATGGTCGGAAGGTGGAGGCCCTGCGGGTCTGCGTGGCCGGCTGCAGCCCAATCTTTTTTGCGGTCAGTCTCGCCTTGACGAGATTGTCCAAAGCTTCGTCTGTGGACGAATTGAATAGGCCTTCACCGTCGAAGGGGAGATCTTCAATCCTCCTTCTGGTGTCCTCCTGGATGTCGGCCGGTCGAAGCCAAGCATGGCGACGGAGGCCGACGGATCCGCCATGACCCGGGAGGTGATCTCCACAGCGTGCCGGGAGGAGGCCATCTGGTGCCGAGCGATGGAGATAGCCTCATTGAAGATCACGGAGGAGGCTTGGCGGATGTCCTCCGGTACCGCTTCCATCGCTGGTTGCAGGCGATCGAGCACCTTCTTCAGGTATGCCGCGAGGCAAGCCTGAGTGTTGGACAGCCTGATCTGCAAGGAGGCAGCCGAATAGAACCTCCTTGCGTAGGCGTCCAACTTCCTGCCCTCTTTGTCCGGCGGGGTGGTGTGTTGCCTGCCGGAGCCTTTCGTCTGCGCGGACTCGACGACCACAGAGTTCGGTGCAGGGTGATTAAATAGATAACCGGCGTTATCCTTCTGCACCCTGTAGAGGTGTTCTAACCGCTGCGGTATCGGCTGAGCCGAGGCCGGTCTATCCCAGGCGGCCTTCACCAGTCTGGATACCCGGGGCAGGAGAGGCTGCGGGGCCGTGGAAGGTCGCTTCTCCTCGAAAACGGAGAAGGCTGGATCGTCGTCCTCCGGCTCCGCATCGGCGATCTTAAGGCCGAGGGTAGTGGCCATGCGGAGCAGCATCGCAGAGAACTGGTGGACGTCCTCTGGAGCAGAATCTGGGATCGGGTCCCCGAATCCCAACGGAGGAGACTCCTGGGAGGCCGCCTCAGACACCTCAGACTCCGCACTCGAGTCGTACGACTCCGAGCTAGGTGAGTCCTCTCGCCGCTCGCTCTCCGGCTCCTTCGTAGTCGCCGCAGGTGTTGCCTTCCTAGGCTTCTCCGCAGCCGGGGCGGTGGTAGCAGCAGCGTCCCGCTTGGGATGGCTGACCACGGATTTCACCCTCTTGGTGGTGACCGGGGTAGTCTGGCAGGCTGACGTCGTCGTAGCCCGCTCAGTCACCATCGACTCCGTAGGGCGCGTCGCCGTTGCCGTGACCCTAGGAGGTGGCGATATCGCCCGATACCGTGGTGAAGGCTCCCTCGCCCTATGATATCGAGGGGAGGGAGAGCGGCTGAAGGAGCGGCGGTCCGACGGAGATCGGCTTCGGCGTCGACGGTACCGAGCCTCGTCCCCTCTAGGCGAGCGCGATTCGCGCTGTCGACGAGGTGACCGGGACCTCCGGAAGGTCTCCCAGCGACTCGGGCCACGATGGTACCGATCCCGGTACGATGGCGAATGCGACCGATAGGAGGCCGGGCGCTCTCTCCACTCAGATTCCCTCGCGTACCTGGCCACGTAGGACGCCGAGGTGTATCTGGAGGCAGACGAGCGAGGTTGTTCCTCTCTTGTCTCCCTCGGAGGCGGCGAGGCCACCGGACGCTCGGAAGAGCGGGACCGGGACCTGAAGGAGGTCGAACGCCGCTCCGGAGAAGCAGAGGGCTCTCTCTGCTGCAGGTCGGCCGACCTGCGACGGCTAAGAGGGCGGTGGCGCTCCTCCACCAGGGTTGGAGGGTCTGCCACAGGCGAGTCCGGGCGCTGTTGGGGAACGTCCTCGATCTCATCCTCCGAGAGGTCGACGGACTCGCCTCGCCCTTTGGAAGGCTGCTGAGTAGGAGGAGGAGTAGGAGGTTGAGCGTCCCCAGCCGGGGAGCGCTTCTTTTCCTTCTTCTTCTTCTTCTTCTCCTTCTCCTTGCCCTTGCCTCCGTCCGGAGCAGGGCGCTTTTTTGCAGGCGTCCCCGTAAGGGGAGCCTCAGTCTTCCTCGCCGTCGAGGATCCTTTAGCTGACTTGGCAGCCGCCGACAGCTTCGGGATCCTCGGTAACGCCGAGATCGGCGTTTTCGCCGGTACCGAGCCCGATACCGACGAGGTGGACGGAACGGCAGCCGCCGATACCGTCGATGGCGTGGTCGTCTTCTTGTCGGCCATCTTGGAAGTGGAGGTCTCGTCTATCGCCCGCAGAGCTGCTCCCAACAAAAAGATTTGAGTCTCGCGGAGCGGTTGCGAAGAGTTTGGGGAGTAAAATCCCTACAAATTTGGCAAGTCCGGATATTGTGGGACTCGCCCAAACAGAAGAGACACTCCTTATGGCCGTCGTTGAGGGCAACCTTGCGGCCGCAGGACACGCACTTCTTAAAGAGCGCGGACATAAGACGAAGAAACGCCAAACTCCGAAATCCAAAAAAGACGAAAGTCCGTAAAACCGTGAAAAAACAGCAAGCCAAGCACGACGTGAGAGGAACAAACTAAAGAACCTTCCGTACGCGGCGGCGGACGAGAAAGAACTGAGGAGAGACCGTTGCTCGGCGGGAGGAGCATGCGCAGTACCGGCGTGGGGGAGGGGTTCCCGCCAAGCGAACAAGCTCTAGAAGTTTCCGAACGCTACCGCGCAGGCGCTAAAGCTCCTAGTGTATGAATGCACAGAGACCACGAAGAAGAACCATACTACTGGTACGTCTAGTATTTATGATTACCTGTTAATCAAGAACCACAATATCCTTATCTATACCATTCAGTGAAACCAGCTGAACTTTTAGTTGCTTGGTAGCTGTGTCTTTTTCTTAAGCTAGAGTCGTGCTTCTCAGATTATCTGATGTAGGATACCAGCAATTATTTTCTCCTCATTGTGCTAGGGATCAGCACTAAATTTGTGCCCAATGGGTATGACTGTTTCTTTCTTTACAGGGAATTTGCCAGGGACAGGCAGCCCACAGCTCAGGGAGTGGCACCAGTCCAAGGACCACCATTTTGAATAGCACTGTGCCAGTGCTCCAGTCATATTTTTAAAATGAGGATGAATAGGCTATTTCTGTGCCTCCATTCTACATGAAAGTACTGGGGAGAGGGGGGAAATTAGTTTGAGTTACTGAAATGCAGTCTACTTGCTCAAATGCATCTGGGAGCACATTCTGACTGTGTGAAAGGTCTGTAGATTACTTCATGGATGCATCTTCAACATCTAAAACATAGCCTAAGAACTAGTGCTGTTAAGAGTTATATCCCAAAAGTTTGTCTCAATTTTTTTTTATATTTAAAATATATGGAATGCTTCACAAATTTGCGTGTCATCCTTGCGCAGGGACCATGCTAATCTTCTCTGTATCGTTCCAATTTTAGTATATGTGCTGCCGAAGCAAGACAAACTTTCAATAAAAATTATACAAAAAAAGAAGAGTTATATCCCCATACCCTGGCTTCAAATCACACAACCAAGAACTCACTGAATACCTTTAGGTAAACTACTGTCTCTCAGCCTCTGTACCACTCTACAATATGAGACCAATTCTGGCTTAATTTATAGGATTGTTGTGGAAACTGCTGTGAAAATGCAGGTGAACTACTCGACATACAAAAGGTGTTAGATGCTCAATAACTAATTAGCTTGACCCAGACTTAGTCATACTTAGATTCAGTGGCATCAATGGGACCTCAGATATCACTAAACTCACATTCACTTCAATTTAATGTAAGTGTGACTTCATCTGGATTCAAGCCAACGTAATCATTATTACAGTGTCAACAGAATGATTTATATAGTTGATATAAAACTTGCTTTTCTAAATACAGTAAAAACTATGCCTAAAATTATTTCTAAAGCATTCACTGGCAATGACTGTTCTGCTCTCAAAGGGGTACAAATATATGTCTGCTAAGCCCCCTGGAATTATTGCAGCATAAGAGTACAATTATTCAAATTTGACCACTGACCTGGTAATGAAAAATACTCAGAAGGCTACTCTGTTTTCAGAAACCCTGAGGGGCTGGATTTGACAGGAATATAGGACCAGGGGCCTAAAAGAATTATGAGATACTGAGGCATGTCTTTATCACTTCTGCTTTATGCAGAAGAGCTAGAGGGTCTGATCCTACTCACTGAATAACAAACCATAACATTTTTGTTTATACTGCTTCCAGAAAGTCTAAAGAACACACACGAAGCAATTTGTAAAAACTCCGATCTTCCAAATAATATTGTTACTAAATACAGTGCACGCTACTGCTGCCTAGAACAGATCAAAAGGTAGCATGTATTCAAAGCCTTGGAGATAACATTTTAAACAGCCTCTCTGCCATCTCCACTATGCCTCTTGTTGTTGCTATTGTTGTGGTTGTGTGCCTTCAAGTGCCTACCTAAGGCTTATGGTAAGTGGGGGGTGGGCAGGAAACAAGGAGTTCAAACCATCGCCTCCTGAAGAGACAGTCACTGATGTGACAGCTTTGCTTTTTTAAAAAAATAAACATTTATTTGCATGCTGGTATTTTAAACGGTAGGCAACAGTGTGGTATAGTAGTCTGAGGGCGGAACTAGGATTCTGGCAGAATAACATTCCAACCCCTGTGTGGCCCTGGAAGCCCAGTGGGTGATGCTGGAAAAGTCACACTCTCTCAGCCTCAGAGGAAGGCAATAGCACACCCCTCTGAACAAACCCTACCCCACCAAAAAAATCACAGGTTTACCTTAGGGTTGCTGTAAGTCAGAAATAATCTGGAGGCACTAATAGCAGCATTTTAAATTATAAATCACGTTGGGGGCCCTGACAGAAAATCAGTATATAATAAATCCAGCACAGCTGAGAAAACAGGCACAGTGTTTCATCAGGAAAAGAATTTTGCTTTGTGAGAATATCACCTTTCATTCAGCCCCTCCCAACCAAATATTAAGCACCTACAGTTACAAGGATATGTTAGAAATTGGCTCGTGAAACCTAGAAACAGTGACAATGCTCATGCTCTGAATACAAGACTGCCCTACAAACAAGTACACAAAGTAGTCCAAATTGAAAAATTATGCCAAAAGAATACACGCAAAGTTGCTCAATCTGCATAATCAATAAAGTTCTAACTTGGATTGTTTCAGTGCAGATTTTATTTTAAAAAGTATTGCATATGCACAGCCCTGACTGTAATTTTACATGTACCAGCTTCTACTCTAAGCAAGTGAGTACCTTTACTGTCACTGACCTTTATTGTTAATGCAATAACTTCTAAATGGCAACTGCAGTACTACAGTTGTTACCCAATCCACCTGAGTACTTCACTAGATACCAATAATTTACCAATAATAATTGCCGCATCAAGTGATTTAATAGAATAAGTGAAATATGATTTTACAGTTGGTTTGAACTGTACATCATTGTGCATGCATTGTTGGTAATACTAATGAAAACAAACCTTCAGTCACATTTACCATAGCAAGCTAAGTATTTTATTAAAATATAGAAATATGACCTTTGATATGGGGAAAAATTCAATGAAATTATTTTCCTTTTTAGAGTTAGTGTTCTTTAATACAAGGCTTTAGTTACTCAAGATGTACAGTATGAAGATTTTTCTATACGAAATCAATCTTCAATACTTCAGTGCTTGGAATCCACTGTGATTCCAAATATCCCGCAAGTCCTTAAAATCATGACTGCATGAAACTGTTTATTTCTAAGTTAACACCTTGCTTTTGTCTACCATAAAATCTGTAGTGAACATATTCTTTAAAGCAATTTTTTTTATTTTCAACTTTAGATAAGATGTATAGCATGAAGATTTTTCTATAAGACATCAACCTTCACTACATAACCATTCTAAATTTACAGCAATTCCAAATATCCTGCAAATCCTTAAATTTTGACTGTATGTGAAACTGTTTATTTCTAAGTTATACCTGATTTGTCTACTATAAAATCAGCAGTGAACAAATTCTTTAAAGCACTTTTATTGTCTAATTTATTTGCAATGCATCTCTGATGGCAAGAAACCTATGCCTTGGTGGCATATGATGCAGCAATCTGCAGCTCTAGAACTGTGTATATAGTCATAACTTTGCTTGTACAGAGTTAACAGTAACATCTCATACATGTCTTCTCAAATGTATGTCATGCTAATTCATGTGGAACTTGCTCCCTGATAAGTAAAACTGTCACCGAATACAGCAGGGATGGACAAAGAGCATCCTAGGGGTGCATGTGGATTCAGTGTCCCTCTGTACTGCCCCCCAAATGTCTCTGACACCCACATCATGGGGAAAAAGTTTGAAAAGGTAAACACCATTCCCAGAAGTCTTGGGAGAACATGATTTGCCTTTCATAAACTACTTCTGAGAGGGTAGAAGCAGTTTCAGGTCCCAAATAACCTTTCTTAGAAACCAAAAGGAGTCAAGCTGTTTCTAAAATAGGCTTTTCGTATTTTGGAAGAGGGTGCGGGGCAAATTAACATTTATATGACATATGGCATGTTTGCAAAGCTTCTGGGAGGAGCTACTCATCGTTTGGTCGATAAATATTCTTTCAGTGTGGGAGGTCAAGAGGATGGGTAA
The DNA here is from genome assembly GCA_948474755.1 of Ctenosaura bakeri. Lineage (NCBI taxonomy): Eukaryota > Metazoa > Chordata > Lepidosauria > Squamata > Iguanidae > Ctenosaura > Ctenosaura bakeri. The sequence continues at coordinate 30,659 of CAOLHI010005417.1, forward strand.
AGTCCACCAAGACTGAGGAAAAGATAAGAACAGCCTCAATAGTAGCCCAGCCCTACTGTACATAATACTTTGTAAGTAAGCTTCATTTAATTCAGTTACTTCTGAATAGACAAGCATACTTTGAGGATGCAAATCAAAGCCCACTTCCTCACAAGTAAGTCCCTTTCAGTAAGAGTGGTTTTTACTCCTGAATTCTCTTCTTTAAGCTACCTTGGCAAGTTTCTACCTTATCAGGCAGCCTAAACATATTTAAATTGAACAGTATCGGTGTCGACATTTCATAAATACTGTATGCTAAAAAGCAAAATAGCACTTACAGTTGTAATACTAAGTAATAAATGATTAATTTTAGGTTGTTAATATTCCACAAACCTTCTTTTCAGAAAGGAGATAGCTGGCTACAAAATTTCCAGATATTTTGTATGTTTAGTACAACAGAGCTTCAGCATATGAACATGAATTCATTTAGTATCTTCAGAGAAAGGCTGGCAGTTTTTTCCCCATGTTTAAGGGGAATCTGATATCTGTGCCCAGTGGCTAAGACTTTCTCTTTCTTTCCCAGAAACTCACTATAGGCTAGCACCGCAGACCACCACTTTGCATACCACTGGTCCACCTGGAGCTTGAATGTTGCATTAATGATTTAATGATTTAGATGGAAGTCTTACTTGCCATGAAGAATAACTATCCCTAGTAACAGTCTTGCTGCTACAAAAAGAGAAAGAAAGGGCCCTTCTCCTTATACCCTCCCTGGCCCAACCTTGGTTGCAAACGCTTAGCAGTAGAATTAGCCATGGTCACTGAAGTTTACACCCAATCACTGGCTGAAAGGGCAGTAATTTGAGTGTGCAATGCTTTCTCCACCATCATCAAATATTTTTTATTCAAACTGCTGTGAACAAATGTGTAACGGAATAAAGAAAAAATACAAAAATACATACACTGTTTTTGATTTGTTTTGTTTTGCAATAACCCATCTCAAATCCCAATGTAAACATTATTTTCACTGGTAGAATCTTCAGCCAAATGCCAAGTACAACAAAAGAAATATGCATTTTGTGTATAACACTGCAAATCCTTGCCTACCTGATATGCCATTCTTGCTGGTGTTCAACAGAGCTACAGATGGTGCAGAAACTCTTTTATTATTCACAGCCTGCCCTGGTTTCCTTGAGGTACATTCTTCACTATCACTGTCCTGTACGTTTAGTGGCCTTGGTTGGAAACACTGAAGTCGGCACGATCTGATATTGCTTAGTATTTCAGAAAGGGAAAGTCTGTTTTCACAAGGTTTACTGGAAGCATTGGTCCGTGAAAAATTAGAAGAAAAGTCTACATTTTGGGAAGAGCCTGAACAACTGCTTAGCATATCTGGGTCAATTTGCTTCAGGACAGGATCATGTTCTGTGGCTATCCGGTCCATCAACACCCTGTTTTTCAAAGACAGAAAAGGATAAAATGGAAATATTAATATTGATATATTTGACCTTAACTCTCACAAAAACAGACCAAAATTATAAAAAGTTATTTTACCTTCCACCCCTGCCAACTCGTCTTCTTGCAAACCCTATACATCTTCTTGGAACAGTAAGTGTTGTAAGGCAATGCCTATACCTTAGCTTATCCAATTCTGCCAGTTCTGAATTCTCATGAGAATAATTAGTTTGGTCCAAACGAGCCTGCAGAAGAGAAGAAAATCATACTTTTTTTTTAAATAACTGAGAGGAAAACAGAAATAATAACAACACAGAACAATTAGGAACTATGAAATAAAGGAAATGATACTGAGTTGGATCCAGATTTAGGAACAGGCAACTGGGTTGGTGGAAGTGGACTTGCTCATGATATCTGAAAATGATACACAGAAGCTCTCAGGACTTTGCTGAATGGAGTGAGTTAGTACACTGAGGGGAAGTAAACTGTGAAAAATGGAGAAAGAAGCTCTTCCAACTACAGAAAGCAGATTCTGGATCAAGCCTATTATCATGGTTGCAAAAAGTGTAAAAATGTTAACAAAAAAAAAAAAACCAGTAAAGTGAAAGGTTGGACAACTTCTAAAGAAAAGTCATAAACATGTAGGAAGATGAGAAGCAAGTATAAAATTGGCTACCTTGAATATTATATTTACATATTAAATATTACAGGAAAAAGAATGATCAGCTGTGCTGGGTCCAAACAATCATGTGTTATAATTCGATGGAAGTTGTTCACGCATGCCAGGGTGAATAAATCTAATGTATTCTGGCAGTGTTATGAACATATTTTAATTCTCTTTTTTTTGGAGGGGTGGGATAAAGTCAATTCAAGTTGTTCACAGTAATGTCACCACCTGGCCTCACATAAGTTTTCCGCTTTCAGTGCCCAACAAATAGTAGGAAAATCTTGAGAGAAGAAAACAGATGCAGCCATTCATTTCTTAAGAGGCCTGATCAGGGCCAACTGAGAAATTATAGAACTATATCCCTAATAATTTTTGCCCTTTATTATATCACATCTCGATATAATAGTCAGTGGAACTATGACTACTGGTCCACTGTCTACCAAGCTGATTAGCTAGGAGCACTGCAGATGAGATGTCGCTTTACAGAAAGCACAAGTTAAAAAAAACAAACAAGTCAGAGGAGACGGAGGGGAAAATTTTTGAGAGAACAGGTTCAAACTTTTCCAAACATTTCCCTTCTAAATTTGAAGAAACAAATATCTCTGAAATAAAAGCAAAAATTCTTACAGCATAATACTGGCATCCTGCTCTTCTTCTAAATGCGCATGCTCCATCAGGATCATTTTCTTCTTCTGGTTCTGACACTGGTGAGGGTACCTAGCAGCCAAGTTTAAAAAACAATTATGATAGCTTGTGATGGTTGATGAGTCTTCCTCACATACCAATTTCAGAACTTCACTGTATTATAATAAATTCTGTCAGACATCATTCAAGTAACAGCGAAATTCATTTTGGAGTTTAACAGAGTTGTAACATTGTTTCTTTTCAAGTTAGTACCCCGCATGGCATAAAGCAAAGTGCAATTAAACTAAAACAAGCTTTACAAAAAGATGATAATATGCTGGGTGGGATCATCTGTTTAGACTCAAAAGAATCACAAACCTCATCTAAAACCTCTGAAAAAGCCTATGCAAATATTTAGACACCAAGTCATTGCTAATGTATGGTATCATATGAGGTAAGAAAGGGTGCTGAAAGGGTTAATAGCTTATTAGAAATTTTTACGATTTCATTTTTTAAAATAAGTTTCCATTTCAATGCCCCCCATACTAAGCCAGAATTTTTCTTATTACATGTGGAGAAAAAATTGTGCCAACAATTAGAAATTTGTGATCTGCACTAAAATTTACCTGTGGAAATTCATCTTCATCTGAACTGTGAAAGTCATATTGTTTGATATCAGTTTTACTGATCACAGGCAAAGGCTCAGTAGTGGACTGCTGAGGACTTATTACACTTTCAGTTTTTGGCTTCTTTGGATACTTTTTCTTCTGACGGACAACATCAGTCACTTCCTCTTTTATAGACGAATGGTGAGTATGCTGTTTTTGAACCAAAACCCGCAACATTTGTTAGTAATTGCCCTTATTTTTCTTCAGACAGATAAATAGCCTCCTTCTACACAGGTACAGCTCTTTCACTGTGGTTCAACTATTTCTAAAGAGACTGCTGAGTTACATTTATACAGCTCCTAACAAGTGTCACTTACAAAATGTGCAATCAATTATTCATACATAAAATATTCAGTATGCTTTTTTGTACCATGTGCTAACTTATTTATATACCTAGCATGTTTTAGAAACATTTCTGTCTAGTACACTTCCATTAAAGTGTCTTTCAGATTTTTCATATCTCCAGTGTCATAATTTTCAACATATGCTGCTATTTAATTATTAGGAAAACCGCAGATTTTTCAAACAAAAGACTGATTTCATCCACGTACAAAGACAACTAAAGCAATTAATATGAATTTAGGACTTGGTGATGTTAAGAGCACAAGGCAAGTCTGATTCAATCACAATCTAGTGCCTACAATGTAATAACCACTAGATGTCATGAAAGTAAAATACAAAAGAGAAACATTCTGAGTAAATGTGCGCTTCTTAACATGTAATATATTTGAAAATATTTGGTTCTTTTGTTTTTTAAAAGATGTTAAGATATTTACTGCAAATTTTAAAAGCTCAGTAAGCATGACTGCATCTAAGTTACCTGCACCTAAGTTATTCTAACTTCTACCATACAGTGGTTTAAAGACTATACTGCATATCTAGTAAATATCTTTACTAATATTACATAAATTATAATCTCTATCTTGTCTAAGTTTTTATTTATCTTAACTGAGTAATCAATGAAATTAGCTAAAATAATCACCAAAATGTATTTAATTCACTGATGCTTCTTCAAAGCAAGTAAAAGGAAAACATCAGAGGTTTAAAAAAAGGTGGACATCATGATCTTGGCTAGTTAGGGCTGTACCCAAAGAACACTAGAACAAGAAGTTACACTGCTCTGCCAATGAGTTGTACAACCACTAGAGGAACCAACACAAGTGCTCCCCAAATGGCCTTGTAAACAGCAGCTCCTTCTAAGTAGTTGCAAAATCCAAGAAGTACAGCAAATTTTTGTAATTTCTCAGATCAACAACTTCTGAAGTGCTGTGATCAACAGCTACAGGTGTTCAAAGGGCTGATAATAAAAACAAGAAACATAACCTGCTGAGTGTCAATATTTTTTGCTTTCTATTATCAAAACAAAATTAATATCGCATTCCTGAAAGTATCTCACACTTTCCACTTTACAGAGCAGATAACATGTACTGGCTAACTGAATGGAGAACAATCTGTCTGAAATTCATTTACCTTAACTTTACATTCTTGAACTTTATGGTGGTTTCCATTATGAAGAGTTGCTGGAGTGGTGTTCATCTCCTTCTCTGTTGTATTAAGCTTGACTTCATTAAGGATTTCACCTCCATAATCACCCAGATGATACCTTTAAAAAAAGTAAAATAGTTGCAAATAACTGGTTTAGCACTTTAAACATGTGAAGTACTTTCAAATATTCTTTTATTTATCTGTTCTGGTCACCATTATGTTTATTTCACAAATTGAGAAATGAGAATAAGAGACAATAGATTAGTTAAGGCCATTCAATGAATCTACTGTTGACAAAGCACAGGAAACTAGGTATGTGATGCACAACGCTCTGCCAGATGCACTACCTTTGCTATTAAAAGCCATCATATAATTCAGCTAAATAAACTTAATGTCTGACATACAGGCTGACCCTCTTCAATGAGAATAGTTAACCTAATTAAAGTTTTACCTTTTCTCCACAACTTCCAACGTCAAATGTAGCAACTCTCGTTTTGTTTTTTCTCGTCTCTTAATCATCTCCAAAATAGTTATGGCTCTACTGAATTCTCTTCTTAATTTCAGCATTTTCTCATAAGAGGCTTCATCATTTTTACGATTCTGTCAGAAACAAATATTTGAGTGAAGATAATGTCAGACTTAGTTAAATAACCAGGCTGTTATGCAAGCACTAGCCAGTAGTACATAAGAAATTCAGGCAAGTTCTACTTCCGCAAAGGGCTTTCCTCCTTCTTCATCCTTAATGTAGTCCCCTGTTCAGCTGAAAATCCATTCAAAAGTGAGTAGCGTCTCCAGAACATTGCAAGAGGTGAAGACTGGGGTTTTAGCAAAAGGGAGTAGTAGTATGAATGGAAGTACCATTCTACTTATATACAGTATCTCTGGATCCCTAGTAAATAAGCACTTTTCATGAGTACTTAATTAAATTGGTATATAAAAATACAGAATTTAGATTCAGGATCGCTTTAAACCACCTTGAATCTGGTATGGGGAGAAAGGTGAGACAGACAGACAGACATGTTAGTTTTTAAAAAACAAAGAATTTAGTTTTGAAATAGATCACATTCATTTCAATATATCAAGGCCTACTTCTTCATATGTTGAATGCATTTCACTTTTTCATACTTACTCATAGATGTAAATATATGTAAACTAAAAGAACAGTGTGGAAGTGTGTGAGTGTATCATTTCATGAAATGACTTGGTAAAAAAGCTTAGGACAGTAATTCTATTAGTTCTTAAGGTCCCCAAAGGCCCCCTGTTCTCCCTAATGCAAAGATTAACGGAGCCAAGTTACATATGCAGAATGTGGATATGCATGTACACAATTGTATACAAATGTATCAGCCTCATGTAATCTTGTCTCTGAAAATTCATGTCACAATAAATTCTCTAATCAGTAGCAGTAAAAACAAAATATTGTGACATCTTCATTAACTATGCATTGGATGTGAAGTTACCTTCCACTCACACATGAATCTTTCCTTCCCTCTACAACCTGCCCTATCCAAAAGTGCAGAGGACTGCAATGAGAAGTTGGAATTACCCAAAATGAAGAGGCACCTTAAAGCTCCCACTTCAACCCATTGTGGTACCACCCACAGTGTTCAAGAGGATCTGAGTGCCTTTATTAGGCAGGGCTGTGTGAAGGAAGCACGGGGAAAAGAACCAGAAAGATCCACTGCACAAGTAGCAATGAGTTCTATACAAAATGCATTATTTTTGCTTTGGCATATTTACACATACACCTTTCACAACAAAAAGTACACTAAAATAATTTTAAAATAGAACTAAAATTACAGATGTGTCAGATTTAAAAACAGCAAAAACAGAAGCAGAACAGAGTCATCCGGAAGAAAATAAATTCAGTGCCATACAATAAAATCAGCTCATATGCCTGAGTGCAGTTTTCACCTGGAAACTGAAATGTAAAATTATGGGTGTTAGATGATCTGTTTGAAAGCTTGTTCCCTACGAGGACTGAACCTCAGAATAAGATCCACCTCACATGCAAGATGTGATTACATGGAGAAAGGCATCAGATGCTGATCTCAATGTTTACACAGGTTCACAACAGAGAAAGACTTCCTTCAGGCATCCCAGTATTAACCCACATTGGGCTTTAGTGCTAACACCAGCACCATGAATTGTGCCAGAAGCAAATGGACAGCTGACAGGGAAGTTTCCACATCAGTGGTTCATTCCAATCAAGAATCAATGAGTCATTGAAAACATACAAATAATAAATTTCAACAATCTAATTTGGATGTTATCAGAGCATTAGTCACGATGGACAAGCTATTCTCTTCCAGGAGGCTGAGGATGAAGCACCAGTGTCCATAGCTTGAATGTTCTTAGTGATACAGATGTTATTCGCGTATCCAGTGTTAAGGCGTTATATTAAAAGGCTACATTTAACAAGGCTGCATTTAATAAGATAAGAATGTGATCTTTAAGAATCCAGTCCATTCTAGAATAAGTTAAATATTACCTTCAACATTAAAAAAAAGTTAATTGTCCAAAAAGCCTCCATTCTCTCTGAGCTTTAGTTTGCTAGAGCTTATCCAACACATTACAGACTCATTGCTCCTCTTTAAAACCTACTCCCACACCGATTCAGAAGGATATCACAACTGATGATACTAAAAGTCACCTAAAGGTCCAAGAAAAACAGCACTGCTGGATTTTCCCACCCCTTCCTAGGCACAGGTCATTCCAGAGTGATCATGCAGCTTTAGTTCAAAACCAAGGCCTGAAGCCAGAATGAAAATGATCACAGGTAATTACTGTCATGCAGGAGCACTTACAGCTGAACATCTACTTTTCACTTAAGAAATTTATTCAGTAAGATATTTCAACTGACCTATGGTTACCATATCATTAGTATCTAAGGAGTGGAATATAACCATTATTCAAAATTAACAAGTACCAAAGACTGAGCTGTGGAATATGATGGACAAATACCTAGAATTTTAAATGGCAAAATCTAGATTACATCCCAGTTTGAACACAGGCTGCATTCTTGAGAAATGTAGTGCTCCAGAAATTAGAAGTACGCAATATACTCCTACAATCTTTACTGGTCCCATTTTTTGGAACTTTCATTGTTCTAATCTTGCTGGCATTATGAGTTAGGTAAGTAAATATCCTAAAAGGAGAGGGGGAAAGAATACATAAATAAGGTACTAATCTAATGTTTTAATTAAGACTAAGAATTAAGTTTAATCCAATTGGCATTTGGAAATTTACAGATTAGAAAACTACAGAACTGAAATGCTTACCTTTCTTGTCTGCATTTTCTCTGTTCGCCTCCGAAAAGCCACATACGGATCATTGTTGGTGGAGCCATCTCTCTTCTCCTGCTTGATTTGAGGGATGAGAGAAGGTCCTCTGCAGTTCTTCCGTTTTCTTACCCAGTAGTCATAGACAGCCTTAATAAGATAATCATCCTCATTTAGCAGCAACTTAGCTTCCTGAAGTGTTACCAGCTGGAAAAAATAAACAACAAAAAAAAAAATCTTTAAGCATCATAGGAAAGATTTTGACTGTTAACCTTTACAATAATTCAAGATGAGAATTCTGCAGGAAAAGTGTAAATATAGATATTTTTAAAAGCACAAGAGTGTTAGAACTTTTTATTGATATACTTAACACTGTGAAGCCTGAAGAAAGCAATGTGGTCTATATTAAGCAAAGTGAAAGACTGCTGCTAAAAAAAAACAGAACAAAGGTATAGATATGAAATTTATTACATAATACCTTTGGGGAAAAGTAACTTTTCACCATATGGTTTCATACCTACATCTTTTGCTTCCTCTGTAGTGATGTATTTTAGTACTAAATGCAGTATTCTTCCACAAGAATTTCAGCAGTGGAAAGTGGGGATGGGGAGGAGTGCCCTGATGGCTGAGGCAAAGGCAATGGCAATGGTGGAGACAAAGGCAAAGAATGAATGGTAAGTATGAAGGAGATGGTGATGAGAAAAGGACTGCTGGCACAGAGTCGCCTAGTTCTGATGCCTGGCATCTGGAACTGTCTCAGAGAGAGCAGCCTTCTCCTCTTGTCATTGCCACTATCTCTCTGAACAAAGTACCAGATTGTTATGAGAGCTGCATGCTCTGGAGGATTCTGGACTATGCAAGTTTCCAGCCCACAGGTCTTTGGAGATTGTATTTTTTAAAAAAGAGAGCAAAGCACTTTCATGTACAAAACTTTTGAAGAATAATATGGCCCTGCAGACTACAGAACCTGGCTACTCCTGATTTACATGAGAAGTCTGGTTTCTATGTACTCTCTAAAATGTGTGTGTGTTTATGTGTGAAAGAGATTAGATGCATGTATAAATGTGTGCACTCATGCCTGCACCTCTTTTATGAATATTCTCTCCCTTCCTAGCACTGTAATAAACAGTTAGTAAATTCAGTCAGCTAGGTATTTCGGTAAAAAAGGATTTTAAATTTCTGTCTACATATGCATTTAGGAACACAAAGTAAATCAATTTGTTTTTTAAAAAAGAGGAAAAACAAACGAGAAAATGTCAATTCATCTTTATACAGATGTATTACTGCACTTAGGGCCGCACTATTTAGGACAGATAAGCTTCTTTCCTTTCCATCCAATGTCAAATATCATAATGGTTGCATGTAAGAGTTTGAGCCATAAGAACCAAAGCTTTGCAGTTAAAAGAATACTTATACAACATGGACAAACAGAACACTTACAGAACAAAGTTGCAGTAAGTCATCACTAACATAATTTTTTTTTTCTTATAGTGAAAATGAAAATAGTACTTGTCAATGGCCTGAACTGACCTAAATTAATCATTCTTTGACTTCAACTAAAATTTATGGAATGAATTCATTATATCCAACTTGGATCACTGAAATTAATGGTAGGTAACTTTACTTAAACTTGGGTTACTGACTAGAAAAAAAGCACCATGCTTTAAATCACATTCAAAATATTTATAAAATATCTAACCTAACACTCAAGTTTCTAAAGCAGGTAAATATACTCAACACTGCTCACATTCTTCCTTCCCTAATATATTTTAACTGTTGGATTTTGTAATCTTACACTGAAAACCAACACTGTTCTTAGTGCATTTGATGAACCTTCTCCCATACCACCAATACAGTCTTTGGTGATACCTGCCACAACCTTACGGAGAAGGTTTTCAGGGCAGCCACAGCAAGGAGGATAATTCCATTGACAGAAGTAGTTCTATCAGTAGCTGCCCTCTACTAGACTTTGACCTTAAGTGTTTCTAGAAATACAACTACTGGGTAAAGTAAAAGATTTTTTAACCTATTCTGTCTACATTTACTACCCCCTTCCTCTTACCAAAACATCATGAGATTATACATCATGCACTCTGGAAAGTTTCCCTTTCATGTAATTAAAAAATTATGAGGTGGCATGATGACTGGTTCTTAAATTATTACTACCAAACTCATCAGTTTCAGATACATTTGACTACGAGGCCACACCAAGAATCCTTAGTCTTGTATTATTGTTTACAGAATCTCAAAAATCAGGACTGGATATCGAAAATACATCAGCTGAACTAACGCTTATTAAAAGCTGGCAGATGTGAAGGACCAGTATTTTTGTTTTCTTCCAATGAGCCCTATTTGTGCTCTTTGACTACAGCTTTCTTTCCTGGAAACTTACTGAAAACCGGCACCCAGCAGACCAGCACTGGTCCACAGACCACCATTTTGAAAAGTACTATGCGAGACAAAATGTCTTCATGATCACTTTTATGATAGTTAATTTTGTATGCCTATAAATGTAAGTTCTTGAGCTTTTGTACACTTACACAATTGTTTCAGGCAACTCATTTGAGATCTGCTGTATTTCATAACAAATACATTTTTTTTCAAATGAAAACTTATATCAAGTTAATTACTTAGAATAACTTGCTTTTCAGTCTGTAATCACATATCATTTATTAACATCTACACAAAATAGGTGCTACATTGACACCATTACTACTGAGTACCTTCTGTATCTGAACTGGATTTTGTGTGCAATGTTCCAATTCCTGATTTTGGAATGGTTATTCTGACTTTCATCCTAACAGGGGCCTGCTCATGCTCTGCTACATAATGGTAAATGGCTTCCCATGGTGGAGATCATAAGACTGTATGTATTGCCTTCAATCCCATCTTGGAAAAAAGGCAGAATATAAACTCAATCAATCAATCTCTGTAACCATTTCAAAGACCATAAGAAAACTGAGTCAAATATGTTCAGAACACAAATATCAGTTTTTCTACACTTGTTTCTTTCCTTTCCTTGGTCTTATAACAAGAGTTCCTACAAATTTCTATTTAGCCAACTAAATGAAGAAATTTGCCAAAATGAAATTTTCCCAGAAAATATGAATAAATTGTCTTTCAATAATTTGGTTTTTCCTAAATTATTTGATATTTCTACAAACTACTACCATAATAGTAATTAGGGCTCTAAAAAGCTGGAAAAATTCTCCATATTAAATGTGTTCATGATTTATTTCCTTGTTGTGTGCCTTCTAGTCATTTCTGAGTTATGGCAACCCTAAGTCAAACCTATCATAGGTTTTTCTTGGCTAGATTTGGTCAAAGGGGTTTGCCTCTGCCTTCTTCTGAGGCTGAGAGAGTATGACTTACCCAAGGTCACCCAGTAGGTTTCTATTCCTCAGCAGGGGTTCAAACCTTGGTCTTCAGGGTCATAGTTCAATGTTCAAACCATTACACCATGTTGGCTTTGCCTATTCCTTCGTCTATTATATTATATAAATTTCTAGAACTGCGCAAATATTGTATAATTCCTAAAATTACAGATGAAATTGTTACCTGCCTAGAAGTTAGTTCAGTGAGGTGTAGCATGGTCACATGGTCCCTAAATTATAATCCTGCTGTGCTTCTTAAATTTTGGAATGTGAGTAATTTGGAAATTGAGTAATTTCCAAGATCATAGAGGAAATTAAGAAAATGTGAAATTCTTTTTTTAAAATTGTAAACTTTTATTATTAAATTTTAAAGAATTACAGTATTTAAACTACAATATGTATTCAAGATTCATGTTTTTTTAAAGCAGATGACAAGCAAAACTCTTGATATGACAAAAAACGTGCTGTGGTCTTTTGTGCAGCAACATCAGTAAATGTATTAAAAACAATTTCTGTTCTAACTTTTTAGATTTTGCATTTGTGCAGGACTCAAGTAGTCATCGATCCATTTTGATACTGTCATACATAGGCTGAAATACTTTACTGATACTCTCCTTTAAGTGACCTATACAAAACCTGAAAGGAGGGGAAGAGGTGAGCAAGTCCATGTACCCAGATTTGTAATTCAGCATTTGTCCAAATGTGAAAACAGCTACCCACAAGTCTTGCTGCATCTGCAACTTTGATGCACCAGGAGCAGGCACATAGCAGACACATAGCAGACTGTATTATTCCATGCTCAATCTTATTATTATTATCTTACCAGCCCTTTCAGTCTCAAAGAGCCACTAACTGATTTAGCAAGCAGCTAAAGAGGAGAGAAAACTACACTCAACAACAAACACACAGAGTCTTTTCTTCAGGTGTCAGGGTAGGTACCCAACATAACTATTTGCGGCCAAGAAAAGAACCTGGCAACAGAGGTTCAAAGGCAAGTGAAAAGTAGAAGACAACCACCCCAGAGCAACTATTAGCAGGATTACTCATTTCACTCAATTAAAATATTTCATTGGTATGGCTCTTCATAAACAACTTTGGCCCTTCAGATGTTTTTTGCCTACAACTTCTGGCAGCCCCAACAGCATAGCTAATGGTAAAGAGTTATGGGTGTCACTGTCTGAAAAATCTGGAGGGCCCACCCCACTCCTGCCATCTGTCCCACATTCCTGGCTTTCAACTTAAGATATTGCTGTTAAATTTGCACAATGTTCAAAAACTCACAACAATGAATGGTGAATTGGTAATGGTTTTAAACTACTGAATGAACAAATGAGATGTAAATAAAGATACTCACATTTAAGAAATCTTATCAAAATTCAACTTTATTAGTAAAAATGTAAGGTTTGGGAGTTTTGAGAGCATAATACCTGATTAGAACTAGCTTTCTCAAGCCTGTCTATCATAATTTCAAACTGCAGTGGTTTGATTTCCATTTTCCGATTGAGCCTATTTAATAATGTCTCATCTTCTGAGTCCATATCATAATCAGGTTGTTCATTGTCCAAATTGAAGGCTGAAACGCAAACAAAAAAATTAATTTAACTGCAGTTGTAAAATGAGATACAATGCATTGCTGAAAGATAATTATAGAAAAAGGGGGCTTCAGATCAGTCAAAGACATTACTCACTCTACATATTTCACAGGTAAGCAAAAAACAAACTTAGGCACATTGAGCTGAACTTGGAAAAGTCTAATAGCACTGAAGACTAGGAAATTATGGCAGATTTTTTCATGGACAGAGTTCACTTCATCAGATGCACCAAGGAGGATTGTAAACAGTGAGGCCAGAGAAAAGTGAAACACATTTAAATTCCTTCTGGACTTACCATTTATGATTCCTCTACTCAATGTTTCATTTGAATAATTATATTTACAAAAGACAATTCAAAAGAATGGATATTTAGGAAGTTCTCCTCAAGAATTAGGTAACAGAATACATAAAATCCAGACATTCTTTCTATAACTATTCTTTTTCCATCCCTTTTAAAGGCTAGATTAGCACCTGGATTAGCTGATTAGGAAAGAAGATTAGGCCAAAAAAAAAAAAAAGATGAAGTAGCAGTCAAGGCTCTTACATTCTTTGAAGGCATGGTTCATATTCATTTTTCTTACAACAGTAATGGATGTGTTATCTCAGAGATTATGTTACACTGGCCCCTCAAAACAGGCACTGGCCCATAACCATTCATTATCTGAGAACTAAGTAGCAGTCCACCCACAATCTTAAAGTTAAAAAAAAGAAAAAGATAACACTGGTGGAAAAAAGGGCAGAAAACTTGATAGAGGAGGGGGGGAAATTCAGGATGGCACAACACAACCATTATAAAAGGATGACAGCACATTTCAAGCATCACCCTCTGTAGACCATTTTTCATATAAAAACAGGCCTGCTCCTTGGGCCTATAAACCCTAAAAAGTAAAAATCAAGAAATTCCCTAAGAAATTCCCTCAGGAGAGAATGGCTTCAAACTGGAATCCTTTCATAAGCATTACTTTGCAGCATTCTATATTTTTGTGACTTGCCAGCCATCCTTACAAATGGTCCTGATGAGAGTATTAATATTCCAAATTGTTTCCCCATTAGCAGAACATCTTTATTTTTCCTTCTAGCCAAGTACCTGGAAGAGGAAACTTAATAGCTAGATTATTTAAAGACAATTTATGAGATGGAAGGGGGAAAAACAGCAAAAACTTAAGATTATTTAACTGAATGTGGACTAAAACATACCTCTAGCCACCTGCAATGTTCTACAGAAAATCTTAGAAATAAAAAATACTGAGAGATAAGGACTACCTTTCATGGTCAGCAAAAAGTTGTAAGTTGGTCTAGCACCCAACCATAGAAAAACCAGTCCTTTGGGAACCTTGCAGAAAGGACATATTCAAAACTGTCCTTCTCTTTGCAAGGGCAATGAAAAATATGCTGAATCAGAATAATGAGGTTTTACTTTAAACATCACATTTAATACTGAAACAGAACTGATCCTCAACAGATTTTTCTAAACATCATAGCTTTTCCCCAGAAAGTACTGTGGTGGCAACTCAGTGGGTCTGACTGAGTTAATGCAAAAGAGAAAGCAGCAATATTGAACTTACGCTGAATATGAATGAACTGTTTTGGCTGTTTAAATTCTCCTTTGTATAGACGACTGTAATAGTTGACATTGCTTTCTGCTTCAGGAACTGGAATAACCATGTTCTCTTTCTTTTCTCTGAAGACTTGCTGTGCTGAGATAGCTCGTTGCAAATGGTGTTCCTAAAAAGAAGGTAAGTTATACGTCACTACTGTATTACAACAAAATGCACAAGTTGTTCTTATTACAGAAACACCCTACTTCATCCTCCAAATAATTAAATTAGGAGAATGCTTGATTACATGACAGCAAGATACTGCAATGGTCCAAAGGAACAAAACTACTTCTCTTTAAACAATGAATCTAGTTTTCATTAATATAGTGTAATATACTTCAAAGTAAGTTCTATTCAGCCTTCTTCACTTAAGCTAAGATTACAGCGAACACAACTGTTTACTTTCACAGACAGCTTGTTCTAATCTCCAATTTACCTTGCCAAGTAAGAATATCCTCCAGGCAATAGTCTGGGAAGCTTTATAGAAGCCATTATTTTCCTTCTTTTAAACCACAAATGAATAATATAAATATGTGTGGGCAGGCAGACTAGAAAATATCTTTGTGAACTGAACACTTTTGTACTTTGTTTTTTTTAAATAAGGCAGCTGCAACAAGAAGGTATTTGGCAAATTAAAATGAAGATATTTTATAAAGTATGGGTACATTCTACAAGTGTGAACCTGCAGAGGGCAGGTCAAAGATCTCACTTTCCAAACCACATGAGAAATCTATCAAAGACAACAGAGGTAGATAATGAATGGGGGGGGGGAATGAAGAATCTCTTTATATCACAATAAATTCTTAAAGTGAACAACGAAGATCATATTTCTTCTCTCCAAAAACTGTCGTCATACATGAACTTCTGTATCCCATTTGAACAGCTGTGTGTGAAAAAATGGGACTTTAGTAAATGAGTGTAGTGGGGTAGCATCTGTCAAAATAAGAAGCTGTACCCCAACAGACTATTTAAAGCTTGTAAGTTCATGGACCAATAGGCAGAGGTTTTTCCAATGATGAGACCAATGCTGGCATCCCTGGATTATCCCAACAGGGTCACAAGATGTCTACATGATCAGACCTCAGCTCAATGGACCAACAGGACATTTGAGTCCCAATGTCCCTATGGGCAAAAATGACCCAAGAGAGGCCAAATGAACCCGCCATGGTCTAGAAAAACTGGGTTGAAGCAGACTGTCAATAGTAATGTTCCAGCACATCTGTACACCAGCAGGTCTAAGAACCTTGGGTTCATGTGGGTGAAAGAGTAAGGACAGGTTGCTTATCTGTAACTGTAGTTCTTCAAATGGTTTGTCTGTGAACTCACATAAAAGGGGTTTACTGTGCCTGCACAGTGCATCATTTGGAACCTTTTAGAGCTCTTATATAAGTGTTTTGGTGGTAGCCCCTCCTTCCTTGGTACATAGGACCAAGCAATTCCTGCTCAAACCCTCAGTTCCCTGGATGCCAAAGCAGCAGAGCATACACAGTGGGGACTAAAGGTGGGTGTTGTGTGAGTTCATGGATGACCACTTAAAGTACTACAGTTACAAGTAAGCAATGCATCCTTCTCTTCATGATCTCTGTGATTCACACAAATGGGAGACTAGCAAGCTACTCACTATAAGAGATGGGAATGTCAGGCAACACAAGAAAACATCACTGCACTTTCAAAAGCAGCATCAGCCCTGGACCTGGCATCCATCATTTAATGAGTAATAAAGATGAGAGACTGAGAACAGGTAGCTCCCCTGCAAATCTCTTTCAGAGACATGCCTTTCAAAAAGGCAGATTAAGCAGCCACAGCACTGGTAGAACGAGTACACATACAAACAGGATGGTCTTTCTTTGCAAGCACATAGGCCAGATGGATGGTGAAAGAGAACCAATTAGAGAGGCGCTGAAATGACACAGGCAGACTCTTCTTGTTTGAGAAGTAGCACACAAAGAATCTCTGAGACTGATGAAAGTCAGTAGTCCTACTGATATAAAAGGCAAAAGCACACCTGACATCCAAAAAATGCAGGGTACAGTCCACGTCTGATGCTGAGTCTGCATGAATGCAAGCAAAACAATGTCCTGGTTCAGATGAAGTGCAGAAATCACTTTTGGTAGAAAAGAAATGTCTGGTTTAAGGACCACTTTGGCCTTGTGGAACTTCCAAGTATGGAGAGTCCACACAAAGGGCACACAGTTCTCCTGCCTGCCTTGTGGATGTGATTGCCACTAAGACCATCTTCCAGTAAGTAGAGCAATGTCACAGACCACCACTCACTCAAACGTTTTCTTTGAAATGTGTGAAAGGATCATTTTTAGGTGTGGGTCCCAGTACAGGTGGGTGCAGATTTTTGTAGCCCTTTAGAGAATACTTAACCAGCAAGGTATGCAGCAGAACTGAAGATGAGCCAACCACCTCAACAATGGTGGGAAGGCCCCAAAAAAAAAAAAAAAAAAAGGCAATATTGATTCAAAGTCCGTTCAAGATTGGGGCAGGGGGAAACGTCTTCATTTTGGTAATCTGTAGTTTAGTAATTACATACAAGTGGTTCCGAGAGGTAGTGACTAAAGGCTACAAATATGTAACTTCAAAGAAGACCAAAAGGAAGATTTCTCTCCTCGGTGCAGAATATGATAAAGAGAGAGACATTTCAGCAGAAAATACTCCCTTGCAAATATAACTCTCATCATTACCTGTTCAGCTCTTTCCTTTGGTCTGGTATTGGCTTTGAGAGTTTTCACCAAGGTGCTAGTTCCAATAATAGAATTTCTGAGGCAGCAGAAAGTTTTCCTGTATCATTATCTAGATGACACTTTGGTAAAGGCTGGAACTCGAGCAAAGGGAGAGAGAGAGCTCAAGAGAGAACTTTAGCATCCAGAGTAGTGATGAGTGGATCTTTAGGTTGAAAAACGGCTATCCTAAGGTTCTTCCAAATGAAAGGGAATCAGTTTGTTTATTTTGCTATAAAAGTATTTAATGCAAAGATTACATCCAAATTGCTCTATGGAGTGGCTATTTGGACTGAAGCTATTAACTCTGAACTTGGATTGAAGCTATCAACTCTGAACTTAAAAACTTTCAAGCATATTCCTTAGGGAACTCCTCTATACTCCCAGATGTGTTCACAATTCAGTTCCCAACTGAGTTCTACTACTGGAAACATGAGAAAGCCCTCTCTCTACAAGGACTTGGATGTTAGTGTTCAAACAATGGCTTAAAGTGTTTGTCTTTAAGTGTGGCAAAGGTCTAGTGGGCCACCTTGTATTGGATACCTATGTCAGCAGGTGGTCCAAGCACACAGCCCAAAAAGCAGTCACTATCAGCTTATCTCCATCTTTGCTCTTTAATTTGGATCATGAGATGGCGCTAAAATCTATCAAGCAAAGATTATGGGATATCACTTTTTGTAATCATCAGGCTAATTCCATTTCACCCTGTTTACCCGGTGCTTTAAATATCCAATTTGTGGAATCCTTCCATCAGGCTACCTACCTAAATAACTTAATTGTGCCAAACTATCATATACTATTTACTAAGGCCAAATGCAATGCTTTCCCCTTAGAATTACTTTTTGGTAGATATGCTGAGTTGCCCACATCCCCAGACTTTGCCCTGCAGGTTGCAAGATGTTGAAACAATGCTGCACATTTATCTTGTTGTTGTTGTTTTATAGTCAGAGTCATAATCATTTGATCTCTCCTTGACTGAACTGTATGCTAGGCTGTTTGGAAAAGTTTTATGTTAAAATCCTGTCCAAGGACATACACCTGAAAGTAACCCTGTCAGCTGCTAAATTCCTGTCATCAGCTATTAAGATCAGAGGGAGAGAAGTATCGAAATTATGTTGGGATATTGATAAGATACTATAAGACCAACTCAATTGTGCTATGTTAATGAGATAGAATTAATGACTGCCTATTTATACTTTATCTATTATCTATACTTTATCTGTATTGTTTATAATTTTAATTTAATTCATCTATATTCTATTTTCAGTAGGTGCATTTTTCTTATATTTAATGTTGTATAATTTGGATGGTTCTTGATGTTGGGTCTATGGACTATAAAATAAGTTTGCTTTGCTTTAGTATCTGGAGGGTCTGGGACTCATGGTAAACTACAGGAAAACTCATCTGGAAGTGACCAGGAATTTGTCTCATCTGGGAGAACAGATAAATATGGAAACGGGTATGTTTTCCTTTCAGAATAAAGGACAAGAGGGATAAAGCAGATAGTTTTGGAGTTAATGCAAATTAAAAAAGCAGATGTGATGTTCTTGGTCAGGGTGCTAGGCATAACAACATCAACAATCCAACTAATTCCTTGGGCAAGGTTTCATGTGATATCTCTTTAATTTTTTTTGAGGCCACATCAACTGGCAATAAAGGCGAAAAGACATTACAATTTGAAGCAGAGCTTCAAAGATCTGAAATTGTGTGTCAGGAACAAATCTCTAAATAATGGCAATTTCTTTATTCCACAAAAAAAAAAAAATAGTGGTAACAACATATGTAAGCCTTTCTTGCTGGAGGCCTACTGCAATGGCTCCTCAGCTCAGGGGCAATGGTTGCTGATGGAAAAAAAGACGATAACATTCAGTCTTTAAAATATGAGATCAGGTTAGCGCGAATTAATTTTGCTCCAATGATTCAAAATGTGCAGATACGCAGAGTCAATGTGTCAGTTAAAGTCTATTTATACAATCAAGGTGGCTCCCATTCTCAGAGGAGTCAAGCATAATATTAAAATGGGCCAAGAAGCATCTGAAGTCTTTGACAGCAGTATACTTGAAACAATCTATAAAGACAGCAGCTTTCCTGAGCAGGCACAAAATACTACCAGGAGAATGGAGTCTGAACAGCTCAACAATTCAGTGCTCACAGGACAAATACAGAGACATTTTGGTAGACCTATTTGCCTCTAGCAGTAACTCCAAATTTAAAAGATTCATTTCTATAGATGGCAGTCCAAATGCAAAAAGTCAATATGGCTTCTTGGGAGCATGGCCAAAAGGCTTGCTGTACATCTTCCATCCCTGCCAATAATTCAAAGGATTCTGAACAAAATCTAAGCAGAATAACCACAAGTAGTGTTAATCACTCTTTATTGGCCATGCAGACTTTAAGCTCTCTTTAAGCTCTTAAGAGGAGAGGTTACCACCAAAATGCTTAGAAAACAGCTTTAGAAGGCTTTGAATGATACACTGCACAGGCCATGCAGACTTTATTGGCCATGTTCTCTTGATTGAAGAGTCTGTCAATAGAAAATTCATATCATCTACCACAGGTGAAGGTCTTTATTACAGCACAGTCCAATACTGGATCCACTCAAGACTGACTACGGTTAGCTGTGTGGAGAGTGAGTGGCGCAAACTGAGGGAGCTAGGTTACTCTGATTCTCTGACTGATACTATTACAGCCTCAAGGAGGCAATGTGTACAGCGACCTATGACAATACATGGATTAATATGCTTTACAGTAAGACACGTCCCAACATCACAGTCTTCACCAGAGCACAATAAACATCATGAATGCCCATTACACTGGGGATCTTAGCCCCACAGAGTGTACACTTTTTTCATGATCCAGAAGGCATTTTAATCACAACAGGAAAACAGGAAATCCAAACTGGAAAGCCACAAAGCAGAAATATAGTCAAGAGACAGTTTGAGCCAAATGTTAGACAGAGTCTGAAACCAAGCCAAATCGAAATTACAAGGGAAAGAAGCCAAAATGCTATCCAAAAGTCGGATATCCAAGAGAAATAGTCAGAAAAGTGATATAGCTCATCAACAGTTCCTTTGATGCTGATGCTGCGGCGGAGGAGAAGGAACTGAGATTTGAGCAAGAATCATGCTGGTCACATGTACTAGGGGAGGAGAGGCTACCACCAAAATGCTTAGAAAACAGCTTCAGAAGGCTCTGAATGATACACTGCACAGGCATAATGAAGCCCATTTGTGTGAATCACAGAGACCATGAAGAACAAACACCATGTCCACCTATGCAGATTACAGAGCTTAATAAACGCCTGCCATTTCTGCTCCCAAGGAGCTTGAGGCTCAAACACCCTACTGCTGGTTCACTGTGGTAGGGCCTCTCTCTTCCACTGACTGGCCCAGGAGATCATATGAGTATCCCCCAACTGACCTTTAACTACTGTATGAATTCCTCTTATTACTGCAAACACAGCACTTAACAAAACAATCTAAAACCTTTAGGATAGGTTACTACTTAGCCTGCCCAGTCATGTTCTGAGGTAACAATCACCTTTGCTGAGGTTCATATTTTTCATCTCCTTCCTCATGAACATTTAGCTAAGAAGGCTGGAGTGACCATTTACCCAACAAGACCAAGAATCAGTCGCTCAATGTGAGAGCCTACTATAGCTTCTCAGAAATATAAGTGAGTACAGTTGGCCCTCCACATTTGTGGGTTTGACTTACACTGAAGTGATTATTTATGAATTTCTCCAACTCCTGCCCTCACTCACCTCAGGCACTTCTTTTCCAGAGGAACTTCCCCTCTCAGCAGCTCCAATCAGGCCATGCAGCCTTTTGAAAACCCACTTTGGGTCTTCCTCTTCCTCCACCAGCTGCTGCTCAGCCAGCTAAAGATGGCTCACAGCCCAATTTCTCAGTACAACAAACCATCTCCCAATGCCCCCCCACACCCAAGGAGGAGATGGGTGTGAGAGAGGAAGTACAGAGCCACCATGCCAATCCACCCCTTTCCCTTAACTGGTATGGACCCTGGGTACCCATTCTCCTCTGCATCTCTCAGCCTCTTCACCATACACACACATCTTTATATTTGCAATTTTTTCACTTTTGCAGGGGTTCTGCATACCCAACCCTAGCAAATGTGGAGGACTGACTGTATGTGAGTATTTTAGAAGGCTGTTCTACTAAATAATTGCTTACCCACTACAATTTAATTCAGTTCTTGCAATGAAATTTTTTTAAAAAAAAATTGTGATGGAATATTTAGATGTGATTACTAAAAGAAAAAAAAGAGTAACAGGTGAATTTTGAGCATGTAAGTAAAAATGTGAAAAACTGTTCTCAATGTAGTATCTTTAAACGTAATGTGGGTCCTGACATCTATGTCAATTTCAATCCCATGGCTCAAAAAATCTTCAGTTGGTCTGTTTTGCTGTGGCATAATCAGAGAAGTCATATACAGTGGACCTCTATATCTATGATTTCCAGAAACAGTGGAGTGTTGCATCCTATAACACAGTGGCAACATGAACATGTCAGTGCTGAAGGGTCTGCACACACATTGCCATCATTTAATAATATGGGACGTGATCATTCAAGTTTTTCTTTGCCATTCATGGCAGGGGGGGTGGAGTCTTGAACCGAACCTCTGCAGATATAGAGGGTCCACTGTACTTTCACAGAGATACAAAAACTCTTGTTACTCCATGACTAATACAAACTCCAGCCCAGTGGCAACATCACTAGTTCACAGAATCTCATGATACATCTAGTGAAATATGCAAAGGGGCAGATTTTCTGAGCATAAATCATGAGCATGGACACGGCTGAGCACTCTGATAGCCACTGTGCCCCCAATACTACTTTTCAAGATATCTAGGGGACTCTGAACTTACTGCAGTTCCTGATTTTGAATTTTTGTTAACTATATAGATCACACATTTAAAACTTCTTCATGGAAAATAGTTTCGCAATATAGGTATCATTTTCTTACTGGAATATTTACATAATACTCTGTGCATAGCATGTTATGTGCAGTCAGTATGTATTAGTGCAAACACACAAGGGAGACTTCATACATTTAAAGTCATAGAAAAACAGGTGTGGGCCTTCATCATGTACAGCAGATTATGCACAATTATTCATAGCAAAACAAAAGCTTCACAGGGCATTCATATTATGTGGATTAGTCATTAAAGCAGAGGTGGAAACTTACACTCAAAATACTCATAGTGGAATTCTGAGGGTCCCACCTTCAGCATGTTCCTCACTCATTTTTTCCCATTTTTTTTTATAAACCAAAAACAGCCACCCATGCCCTCTAGGGACTGAGTGCATAAAGTTTCAAGGTTTTATTCCCAGAATGTTTTAGGCCTAGGAGAAGACTTTTTTCCAAAACATCAAGTGACAAGAAACCGCATCTATGTTTAAAAAACAAACCCATAGGGCTTAAAACAGATTTGGGAATCTGGCAAAATTGTCCTATATCCTGTAAAGAGGCAAACGGGTAAATAAATTAACAAATACCATATTTATCAGCGTATAAGACACACCCCATTTTCAAGCATTTTTTTCCAGGAAAAATACAAAACATGAGAGCAGGTTTCCCCGCTCTGATTCCTATGCATTTTGCCCCAGCCTGGGAAACTCACATGAGGTTCCCCCTACCTCCTTCCCCTTCCGTTTTGCCTTGGCAAAACAAAAGGAAACGGGGCAGGCAAAGCCTTGCACGAGCGCTCCTTTCACCCCCTAGAGCTCCCCCTCCTTTTCCTAAGCATTTTGCCTCAGCAAGACGGGAGTTGGGGAAGCCTTGTGTGAGTGCTCCTTCAAACCGTAGAGCTCCCCCTCCCTTTCCTATGCATAGGCAAAATGCATAGGAAAGGGAGGGGAAACTCTAGAGAAGCCTCATGCGAATGCTCCTTTTGCCTATGCATAGGAAAGAGAGGGGAAGCTCTGGGGGGAAGGAGTGCTTGCATGAGGCTTCCCCCAATCCTTTCTGTTTTGCCACAGCAGTTCTTTGTGCCAAGGCAAAATGCATACGAAAGGGAGATAAACCGGCATACAAGACGCACTGGCATATGAGACACACTCTATTTTCAAGCATTATTTTTCGGGGGGGGGAGTGTGTCTTACATGCTGGCAAATGTGCTAAATAAAGGGATCAGGCACAGGGGTCTGCACTGGGGTCCAGAGGGCCTCACATGGTCCATGGGCTGCATTTTGCCTACCCCCGCCTTATAGACTAGCAAAGTTATCTAAAACACAAGTGATCTCTCTCTTTTGAAACTTATTAAAGGAGACTCTCTTTTGCAACTTATTAAAGGAGACTCTAAAGGAGACCCCGGGAAATCAGTGATTAAAGACAAGCATCTTCAGAGCAGAGTAAGGCCCTTTTCGCATTTTTTTTAGCGCGAGCGCCCCTTGAGTGCCGCGCAAATGGGAGTGCCGCTCTGTACGACGCACTCCCACTTGTGCGGCGCTCACGAGGCTGAAGCGGGGCGCGGGCGCATTTTTTTATTTTCGGCTTTAAGCCAAAAATGCCCCGCGCTCGCGCAATGCTCATGGCGCCCTTGCGCACTTACCTGCGTGCGGTGCTTCGGCGAGCTGGGCAGGTAGCGCTTCCTCCCCCAGTGCAGCCTACAACTCCCATACTGTGCTGCGGAAGGAAGGGGTGTGGCGCCAGCGCGACGGTCGCACAAACAGGAAGCGACCTGCGGTAGGAAGGAGGGGGAAGCAGCAGTGTTTCGAACGAGGCTTCTCGCGCAAGGCGCCCTCCCGTCGCGCAAAAAGGTAACATGCGAAAAGGGCCTTAATCAGTTAGTTGCCAAACCAAAGATTAGAAACGCCTTTCAAAAATATATACTAACAAGGTGTTTTGTATGTGTGCGCACATGTGTGCGTGAGCCTTTAAGTCACCTGCTTATAGCAACCCTATGAATTTCACAGGGTTTTCTTAGGTAAGGAATACTCACCAACCTATAAAAACCCATCATATGAGAATCAAGTTATTTCTGACCTACTTACCAGAAAAGAGGACTATGCCCAAGCAAACTTTCTTCAGAATAATGGGAACAAACAGAATCAGTTTTACAGAGGAATAAACAGCTGCCACAGACATCTGTCCAAGAGAGGACAAACTGGCGAAGAGACACTCCTCAATTAGACAGGAATTCCACTAACAAGAGAGGAGGAATGTCTCACTCCTAAAGCTCCAGTCCTGTCTGCAAAAAATGTCACATGTAAAGGTTATAATTTGCTTGCATCTAAGCAAGCCCTGAAAGTTCACATTACAGAGCAGTATTAGATATGGTGGATCCCTCTACTCTGCTCAGGTACCAGTACTGCCAAGCTGTAGGGATCTTCCCTCTTACTGAGATCAATTTTTGAATCCATTTGAAAAAAAAATGCCAAAAAGAGAGAGGAAAATAGAACCCCTCTCCCATTTGTTCTGGTAGATAAGGAACCAGCACAACATCTACCACTTCAAATGTCACAAAATTCACTGAGGAGTCTTCTCACACTGAACTATCTATACTTTCTTACATATACAAGATTGCCTCGCTTGCTAGTAGGAATCAGATATTCCAATATTAATCAATTACCATTTTTTAAAAAAAAAATATTCAGCCTTTCACATTACGGAAGCCGGGAAATGTTCTTTCTAATAATTTCTCTTCTCCCTTCAAATTGCTCAAATACACATTCACCTACATCTGCATTACTGGGGCAACAACAAGTCACATTACTATAAACATAAATCAATTTGTGCACTCTTCACTGTGCCACAGGTACATGCATAACTGACCCATGCAATAGCATTACACATTTTTACAGCTGTCATTTCAGTAGTTGGTCTTCATAATTCTCACTTTACTAGGCACATTTCACCTTTAGCTATAAAGCCACCAATTTCATTTATAGTGCCTAATAAAAAAAACTGCTCTGTAATCTACCATGTCACAAAAATAGACCATTTTAATTAGTACAGACTGAAAAGCTGTCCTTAACAATAAGCAAGGTCCACTAACACTAGAAAAGCAGAAAGTTTGTTCATGCCATGAGGGCAAGTAAGTAATGCAGAAGTCTACTTCCATCCTAGGGAGAGAGAGAGAAACAAGGAAGAAAAAAGAGTAGCAGAATTTTCTGCGCAATGCTGGATGTCTACTGTGTGAGTGAGCTCCTACAAATAGTCCAGGTTACACAAACTGTGACCTGTGAGTCAACAAGCAAGTGTACATTGCACAGAAAGAAAAAACAGAGGTATGTTTCAATTCTTCCCTGGTGGCCACCTGTTGTTGTCATTCATACTACACAGGACACAAATCCATATGAAGAAAGCTTTAAGCAAAACTAATTGAGAAAAAAGAAATAGTGCACCATTTCATTAACTTTCTTCTGTTTTAATTTAAAAAAAATTCAAAAAGCTTTTCAGCAAAATACTCTGAGATATGAAATTATCATTATTCAATCAAAACAGTACTGGAATGAAGTTCTGCAATTGAATTCTTATGTTAAACCAGGAATACAGCTATTTGAAAGAAAAAAGAATGGAGCAAATTCTAGCTCTGAAATCTCCTTACGTTCCTGCTCAACAAACTTCCAAATGGAGGAATGTTCATAATTCAGTCTCTCTCTCTCTCTTTTCTCTTCCTCTCTCTTGTCACCTTTGAGCACAAGGCTTCAATGAAATCGTATCAATACTTTACTGCTGAATTACACCCCCAAAATATTCAATCCAGTTGGTTTACTTTATTATGATCTGAATATGACCATCACAAACTATGTCACATTACACTAAAACTGCTATCACTGAAGAGAATACTCAAGCCTCGGCTCTAATATTAGTCCCAGATCAATGGTAATGAGGTATGTAATCACCCATCCAAGTTCTACCAATTCACTGAGTCTACTCCAACTGGGATGAGCAAATGGACTTGAGCATCAAGAAGAGACAGCACGAGATAACAAATTAGACCTACAACAGAACACTGCAGTGTGGGTATGTCACTCTTCTCAGCCTGTAACCTACACCCTCTCCAAAGGCATTCCAGTTCCATACACTCAATCACTCTCTCATTCCTCCTCTCTCTTGTTCTCTCTCAATTTCTCTCTCCAATCAGCAAGCACTCCATGGCCACTCTGCACACTCAGGCTGGAATCCAGTTTGTGCTTTACACAGGTGTAATGACCAATTATGCCAACATAGCTCACTTTTACAAAGATGTGCAGCAAGGTGAAAGCAGAGAAATCTGTCACTGTTGGAAGAGAAGACTGCCTTGCCATTTTGGACACATAAGCACTGATGCTCATGCCTGATCAAAACAGAGCAGACAATAAAATTGCACTTCGTGCTCACAAAATACTTATAGACCCTCTAGAGAGCTACACGATATTTGCTACTCCAGTCTCACATATTCAAATGCATTTAGAGAATTCACAGTGCCTTCCAACACACTCAGTTGGGATCCTAACTGAAAAACAATAGTTCCTAATCCACCACATCCTTTTACATCTCTCTCATAAATCAATCTCCATCTTTTTCTTTCTACTAATTGCAAGCAGAATACTAATGGAAACACCACTAGTTCAGAGTCAAACTGGACTCCCTGTGGCACACTACAAACAACATTAACAGATAGTATACTTAACATAAGAGCATTAAAATGTGTTGTAACTGCCAGAGTACTGGAAAAATGAGAGTCCCGGGCTCAAATCACTAATCAGTCAATAAGCTTATTTTAATATTTTGAAATGTTGAAATTTAACTCACTATCTAAATATGCTGCTAGCCTAGCTTTAAGTTTCATAAATATGTCAAACAATACAGCCAGAATACCGTATGGATTTACAAATGAATAAGCACCATAAGTTGCAGTGTTACACAATGATTTCTGACTCAACTCCCCCAATCCTCACTTACTGGGAAGCAGCCACTGTGATGGACAAGGGTCTGTTTCCCTACTGCTCAGGAAGCAACTGACTGCTGTTTCCACTCCTTCCTGTGAGTGATCTCAGGTGTTACAGGAAGAAGAATTCTCCTTCACATCAGAGATCGCCCTCTCAAGGGGTGGTGGTGTGGTGGGAATAGCAGCCAGCTGCTTCATGTGCCAACAGGGTAACAGATCCCCATTGACTGCAGCAACTGCTTCCCAAGTAAATGCAGACTGGGGGAATAAAAACAGGGATACATAGGGATTGTGAATATGAAACAGTCACAAGTATATAATTCCAGGTTACATATTCATAACTGCCATACAAGATTCCAGCATACCATGTTTATACATTAAGACATATAAGAAGCTTTCACGTTAAAGCAATAACAAAATGTTGTAGAAAAATAAATATTGAACAAATATCAGGCTTTCCACAAATCAGGATTTTGTGGAGGGGGACATGAGAGCTTCAACATTTCTGAAATTTTAGAGCTGGCTTGGTTTAGCCACTTTCAATGCAATCAGAAATGACTGAGCATCACTCACCAGCACACTACCAGTGAATGAGAAGACAGGATTCCTATGGATCCTCAGCAAGAGGCTTTCAGAATCTGATATACTGTTCATTTTATTTCTTCATTTCTTGCTCTTATTTATTTCTTTGCTTTTAACTGCTTTTATTTCTACTGTTCAGTTATATTTTTAAGGTTTGTATAATTTGAATTTAAAAGCTGTATCCTTTTTAAGCTTTATAAACTCACTTCTATCCCAGACAGGGAAGAAAGTAGGACATAACAATATAATAACAACAACAACAAAACAACACACAAACATAACCTTTGTCTCAAGTTAAGTTGCTATAAATACAACTCTACATTTCTATGATTCTATGAACTGAAATATCTGATTACAAAAAAAAAAAAAAGTAACAGTGTGGCTAGTATGGCTTAATTATTATATTCAAATAATTCCAAAGGTTTACTTTAAAATTATTTTTGGAGGATGCTAATAAACATTTTAAGAAACAACAATTCAATAGCCTACAATGTCCTTACACAATTTATATTTAAAGAAAAACAATGTTACTCAACACTGTTAATTTATTTGTTACTTTATTATCCTTGCCATATCACATTTTTGATAAATCAGTACAACATACTTTTTCTAACTCCTCAACATGACATTTTCATTTTTGCCACTGCACATACTGTGACTATATATTTATAATACAGACAGGAAGAAATAAGCAATACTTTTTATAAGCAAAGGCAGCTAAAATAGGTTTCACAAGAACTTCCCCAGGACATCATTTATCAGGGAAAATAACCAAATACTTAGGAAATTGTTTTAGTTATGACACCAAAATCATTGTCAAAAACCTTCTGTTATAAATGCTTCATTACAGACTGCCTATATTTAATTGTACATACTTAATATTTTAGTTTATTTGTAAATTGAAATGATTAATGGCGAAACAGTCAGAAATATGTTCACGGCTGTCAAATAAAGAATAATACTAATATAAACTCTTGAGTTCAACAGATATTGGTTACAATCTTGGAGATGTGGGTTTCAGCATCTGCTTCCTATGGCCCAATTTCAGACTACCTGAAAGATGGTATCTCCCTCATTTGAGCCTGCCTGAGTTTTAAGAGTTCTGGGAGAGGTTTTCTCTTGGTCCTGAAACTGTGAGGGGAACATCTAGTAAAGCACATGAGAGATTTCTCAGTGGTTGCTCTCAGGCTATGGAACTCTCTCTTATAGAAGGCAAAGCCAGTCTACCCTTTACTTACTCTTTTGGCTAGCAAGCAAAGGCCTTTTTATTTAGATTGGTTTTTAAGAATTAACTAGTCACTGAAGGAGAGCCGGGGGGTGGTGTTGCTGTACTTTTCATTGTCATGTTTGAAATACTTTTAAACTGATTTCAAGAACTGTTTTTAGAAGAATAGTTTATATAAGCTTTATTAATTTCTGTATAATAATCTTTTAAAGCTGTACTTTGTTTTAACCGGTGAGTCGCTTGGGTTCCATGCTGGAGAATAAAGGAAGATATTTAATAAGCACACAAAGAAACAAAACTGCCTCACACAGACTACAGCAGGACAGCACAATACAAACCAAGGTTTCAGAGAACTATGGATTATCTTTTATCTGCAACATACTGCTGCACGTTGCCCACCTTCTGCTAGGCTCCTCCTATAGCAAAAACAGCTAATAAACCATAGATCTGCTGCTCACTGGCATATTCAAGAAAAACAGCCCAAAATTTGGTTTTCACATCACAATAAACCATGATTGGGGAAACTTGAAATTATCACTACAAACAGGATGAAAGTTGCAGACAAAAACATCTGGAGGTCCAAAGGCTCCCACCTTTTCAAACAAAGAATCTACAGATGGCTTCCAGAAGGAGCCTAGCAGGTGCCATCAGGCAGCATGCAAGAGCACACTGCTCATAAACTATAAGCCATTATTTTCTCGACCCCTTGCTCACTGGTGTGTCCAAACATGACTTATGTTACCCACTCTTCCGGGTTTCCAAACTTTAAAACAGGATTAATGGCAAACACAATAAATAGATTACTTAATATATGTAACTGGGGATATCAGCAGCAATATGCAACTTACACACCTTCACAAGTACCCCTCCCATTTCTTTTTCAAGAGAAGTATACAAAATATTCCAAGTTTGTAACAGAAGATAATAGTAAATAACAGGTTCTACTAACTTCCCTTGCCTCTCAGTCCACCACTGGAATGTTATGCCTTTGTTAAGATCAGAGGCATTGTACAAACAAGGTGGAAGTAGAACTCTGGATCCAAGACATTTCAAACTCTTAACATCAGTATTTTTCAAGAAGTGTCTTTTCCTGTATGTACCTACATCATCAGCTGAGAGCCTCCTTCAGTGGTCCGTCCATCTGTAGTACACAGGGCAACAGTCCGACATCTAAACAGCTATGAAAACTTCTCTCAAGAGAAGCACATATGGCACCTTATGTAGTAACTTTGGGGCATGAAGTGAATGTCTTTTAGTCTACTGCTACCTAGAGCTATGAAGGCTTGGGGGGGAACCTTGAAAAATGTGGGGGGAAATTCACTCCTTTTTTAACGCTTTTTTGTCCCAGAAAAATTGAAAAGAATGATTATGAAATTTTCCTTTTTAAGATGATGAATACACTATTTCAAACAAGGTGTTCCTGTATTTCTTATGCCCACATTATTTCTAAAAATTATGTAGGAAGCAGACTTTTAAGTAAGATTATATGCAGTATCCCACATCACTGCAATTCATAGACAGCCTTTCTTAGTTCTTATGGGTATAAGTGCTTTATGTCTGCTTGGCACTATGGACGATTTGAGCAGAGGTGTGTTTTTGTTTTGTTAGTGTTGATAGCTTCTTTTGTTGTCATCTGCCTGCTCCCCACAAACAGTCAAAACCAAAGAAGACCCTTACAGTTTAGGATCTTGAGCCACAAAGTGATGCATAACGAATTTTATGTTGCTAATGTAACAAGGAGAGGTTCAACCAAGTAAAGAGTTTAATAATTTCATTCTTAATTTCTCTCCCTCTCTCTTTTTTTTTTTTTTGTACAATTTCCTTTTTTCCCCAGAAAAATAATGTTTTTTCCATGGCTTCAAAATTTCCAGAACTTTTGCATCTCTGCCTTTGCTACCTTTTCAAGACAAAAGAAATAATGTAAAGACACACATGGGGTATACAATAAGTATAAAATGCTAGAATT
The DNA here is from genome assembly GCA_948474755.1 of Ctenosaura bakeri. Classification (NCBI taxonomy): domain Eukaryota; kingdom Metazoa; phylum Chordata; class Lepidosauria; order Squamata; family Iguanidae; genus Ctenosaura; species Ctenosaura bakeri. Next base: position 61,779 of record CAOLHI010005417.1, read on the forward strand.
ACTTCTTCCTCATATATTTTCCTTTCAAAATTTATTATACCATGTAAATACAGGAAAAACACGAACAGTATTCCATGCTTATGTTTAAAGGGTTGAGATATTAGTTCTCATTTTAATTAAACTGTTTCACATATCTTACAGCATTTGGCTGGAACACTGAATAGAACTATGACTACAGAGCGAAGGATGGTGAAGATCTAACACAGAATGGCTAAAGATGAACTGAGATTCAATCTAAAGCAAGGCAAAAGGCTGTTGGTGTGCAGTATGTCTTCTCCAGGCAGTTCCATATGAAGTTGTACTCTCATTAAAGTTGTGCTTTTTAACCTTTTTCTGAGTCATAGACCTCCTCTGAGAATCTGTTGAAAACTATAGACCCTTTCCTCAGAAAAAAATGCACTTAAACATAATCTTCAAAGTAACAGGAAAGAAATCAAAGGAAAAGTATCTTCATTTTTTTCCTCCAGCTTATGGATCCCTAGGGGCCCATGGACTACAGGTTAAGAGTCCCTGAATTAAAGAATGAAGTCTGTAGTCTGGGAGTGTCCATTCCCTCAATACTATGATTAGAGACCAGAGTGATCTCTATGGTTTGAAATGCATTCTGTCAATACTGGCTGTGAATATATGAGGTCCTGCTTTCCCTGAATGCAGACAGCATGCCTACAATTACCCATGTTTTGATGATCTTCCATTTAGGCTACTGCAGCTTGTTTTGCGTTGGGCTGCCTTTCAAACAGTTCAAAAACAATACAGAAGGGAGCAAAGTTTTTTAAAAGCAATTCCTCCTTCGACTCTCATTTTAAATTAGAACAGTTAAAGTCTCATTGCAAATATTCCAGCTAAACCATTAGCCTCATAAAAAAAATGAATTAACAGCTCTGTTACACTCACAGACTTTGAGTTAGCTATAATTAAAACACAAAAAAGCAGGAAAACTCATATTTCTGTTTCAGTTTTATGAATACAAATGACAGTATGAGTATGGAAAATGAGACCTAGTTATAGAAGTTGGAAGGACAGTGTAGATTTATTTACTGTTGAGGTAAAAATATTTTTTTTAAGCTGAGGATTGTTTAGTCAAGCAATCAGAATGGTACAATGGTCAAGCAGCCTAAGATGTCAATTTTGGATGCCCTGTTCAAGAGCACCATCTGCATCCACTGCCTTCCACACTGACTATCCTCTCTACCACCATGCAGAACTATCTTACGTATAATTTAATATATGTCTTCTTTTTTATTTCATCACTCCCACTACAGAACCTAAAGCAACTTCCAATATAGAACAATAAAGTATAGAGTTGCAAGAGACCACAAGGGCCATCAAGTCCAAGGTAACACAGTTATGATAACACATAAAATATAACACAGCTATTAATGCAAGACAGGTGAGTGGTAGATTTTACATATGTGTATATGTACGCACACACAAACATTACATATATAGATATAAATATAGATATAGATCTATATATAGACAGATCTATATATAGACAGATATAGGTACAGATCTATCTATCTATCAATCAATCAATCAACCAATCAATCATTCCACTGAATCTCTCCAACATGATGTTAGGGAGCTGCAGTTATGCTTGTAACACTACAAACCAAAATCTGCCACAGTCTTTTCTCTGTAGCTGACATAAATGATGTTTTCAAATCAGAGACTATCACACTGGGAAAAACAAATATGAAAAAGAATTCATGACAGCTGTATCAACTGTGGTTTCCATGACCAAGAGTGCCATGGCTTCCTCATACCTGATATCATGGTCTGCCAGTTACCAGATATTTGTTCCTCCTTCAGATGGTTCTAGGCACTCGACCAACTAGATCTATTTCTACTCTTCAAAAATGCTCATCAATGATGGGGAAATTATAAAGAAATTTCTCAGTCTCTATTCCTTCCATTTCTTTGGCATATATCTCATTTTCTTTAGTATTCTGCCACAATTTGAGCAGTCCTAGGCCAATAAAAATTCTGGGTTAACCTGTAATTAGTTATGGATACACTCAAATGACTTGCAAGTGCCACCTTCAGTACTTTAGTACTACTAAATCTGGCTACACCAGTTCTACTGAATTTATTTGTTTAGGTACATTTATAGAATCTTGTATTTAAACCTGGACAATTGTAGCATTGCCACATTATCTGAATCAACACTGGCTCTACTATGAAGCTGTGGTATAAAAGAGTCATAGGTATCGCTCAAAAAATTCCTCCCAGAGGTTAACTTATGGCCAATCCATCTGCAGATCCACTTCAAAAAGAATTTGCTTCTATTCTGACATGAAAATTCTTTTCCAACTCTCATTTCATCTAGGCTTATGAGTCCATGACCTGCACTGTCAGGAATACCATCTTTGGCTATTTATCTTGTAGACGCCATTTAAATTCTTCTGGTACAATATTACAGAACCCCTCCAAGTCTATCAGATTTAAAATTGCATCTCTTAAATTTGTCTTGTCACTTCTAGCTACTTACCTAATAGCTCACACTTACCTGTCCACCCTACATTCCAACAGAGCAAGGCTTTTTCTCAGAGACTATACCTGCTGATTCCAGGAGTCAAGCATCTGTATGACTCTTTCTTTAAATAGCCAATAATCTCTAGATTCTTATATACCTATTTTCCCACATACTGTTACCAAACCTCCACAGATTAGACAGCACAAATATTCCACCCCTCTATCTTTTCCACCTCCATAGCAGCACAGGTTGACAAAGCTAGTGAAGAGTGATTTAATATTATTTCCTGTATAATATTTTGGCAAATACTATATATCCATAAAAGATGCACTGCCACAATAAACTATCCTTCAGTTCTCTCTTAACTTTGTATTATAAATCTCCGATTCATAAGCACCCTATCTTTCCCTGTCCCTCCTTTCTTTCTCCCACTTCAAGTTTATTCAGCTAAATTCTCTCACACACTCCAATTTAGCCAGTTCTTTCTGCAATCACAGTTTAGCCAGTTCAATCCATCCCTTTCCCTTATTTGTTCTGTATCTGCTATTTCAGTATAGCATCTGTTAAGTCCACTGCCAGACAACTAACTCCTTCATCTGTAGTCCCAAATTTTTCCTCTTGAGGCTACTTCTGTTTTATCAGGATCAGTAACTTTAAATATTTCTTCACCTGCTACCCTTATTTTTCCCCTCCCCAAGGTAGCATAAAAGTTATACAGTGGGTCCCTGGTATCCACTGGGTTTGGTTCCAGGACAGGGTCATGGGGACACAGGACCCCCATGAAAGTGGAAAAACCATGAATAACTCTAAGCCCTCCCAAACCATATTGAACACACACAAAAGTATGATCACCATATTCAACTCACCATGGATTCCTTTGAGGCATCAGGGTTCCTTCACAAGGCAGAAGTGGGTTGGCTAGTGGGGCTTACTGCCACCTCCACTGCTGTCTCACATCATTTTCAATAGGCACTTATAAGGGAGGCAGCAGAGGCTGACAGCAAACAATCCATGAGTAATCAAATCCGCAAAAATGAAACTCACAAATGTGGAGGGCTGCCTGTATTTCTCAGCAAGTCATTCCTATTTATTCAAAATGCTACCTCAGGAACTATTGGCATCACACCTATTCCTTTTACTTTTTCTACAGTATACTCTCGCTTGGTGTATCTGCCTTTCCCAATTCTTTTACAACCAGGGCTGATAAAAATCTATTTTTTAAAGAAAAATATTTTTAAAAATGTAAATCATTTTTCTATGTAAATGGCATTTTAAAAAATTAATAAAAGAAATAAGAAAAAGAACTTGCCTCTGTCCAAGTGCAGGGACAGAGAAAGTCCAAGAATACAGAATCTGGAGAGGAGTAGCAAAATCTCCTAAACAAAGAGAAAGAGTCTAGACATATATTAAAGGGATTTTATTTTTTGATGAGTTGAAAATTAAGAATTGCTTACTATGTACCTACATTCTAACAAAAATTGTATCCTTGGATATGTATTAACATTATATTAAACAATGATGTGCTTCTACTAAAAATGGTAATTATATAGAATCTCTCACTAGTGATTAAAACTGTGATTTAAATCATGCAGACTGAGTCCCACAGAGAAGCAATTTAAGTCATGATTGATTTAATTTGATTTAATCAACCTTGTTTATAACACGGGCACAATGCCTTTGGTACTCATCAGACAACTGAGACTCTCTCTTTGGCACTCTCAAGCCAGATGTGTCTCAATAACCCAGTGCTTCTCATCCAATAATGTGACAGGATTCCAGATTGCCCGTCCAATCATAACCATTCCTCAGAATCCTCGAACAGCCTGTCCCAACCGAAATAAGGTTATTATAGAATATATAAGCATGTACATTCCCATGTTTCTTTATGTACATGGTCAGAGAGTCAAATACAGAACACACTTCAGCAATGAACCAACAAAGGAAGTAATTATTTTGAGACTTTTTTAAGCACATAGTGTCATGTTGGTTCTCCTTTACAGTTCCCTCTGATACACTTCCATCATTCTCTAATCTTTCCTTGAACTGACAACTCTCCAGCTCTTCTCCTCCCACCTGTGAATTAACTAAAAACTGGTTTAGACTTTTTTCCTTCTCCTCACATTTATGTCAGTTACACATACCCATTCAAAACATACGATTAGATTTTATGGATGAATTGAGAAGAAAGCATATTCTAGTCATGTCCAGTTCAGGTGATATCTGCCCACTACCGACATCTTGCTTCCAATCTTCTAATGATCACTCCCAGTGGCTTCATAAAACTAGTAAGGCACCCAACAGTCTTGGGGCCAAGGCACAGTCACCCAGTGTTATTTAATGGAATCAACCCCAAATATAGAAAAGTACTGTAAAATGCCCCCATCTCAGAGAATACTCCAGAAGGATACTATGGTCAAATTTATTTAAAGTCACTGAGAGATCAAACAACAGTAACACAGTCAGTCATACTGTCTGTCACTCTTCCAGAGAAAATAGTCTATCAGTACAATGAAGGCTAATTTTGTCTCCAAAATGGATTGTAACTCAAACTGGAATGGATTACATTAATCCAAGAACGCATTCAGAATACCATCATTTGAGCATCTTGCCCAAGAAGGGGATAGTATAAATTATACTTATTACTAATTTCTTCAAAGCAATGAGAAATACACTGCCATGCAATGAGCTGTGCACCACTGTCCTGACTGATGCACACACATGCTCGAAAGAGAAAGGAATGAATCAACCTCCATTACAGTTATGTTGGGAACTGTTAATTAAGCAACCACCATAAAGTTCAAAACTGGTATTAGCCACATACAATCAGAATGAACCTAATTATTGTTGTGACCTAAGGAAAAGGGATAAAGGCTGCAATCTGAATGACTGAAAAATCTTTAAAATGCCTGTTAAAAATCAGAGACATAAATCCATTATAAACTATTCTTCTAAATTACAAACACTGACATTTCACAAGGAAATATTCTACAACCTCTATCTAAGGCAGTTTTTAAAGAAAGGAACCCTTATGCTCAGATTCTCAATGAATTGATTCATAGAATCATAGAACCACAGAGTTGGAAGAGACTAAGGGGTCATTGAACCCAACTGCCTGCCATGCAGGAACATACAATCAAAACATTCCCAACAAATGGCCATCGCCTCTGCTTAAAAACCTACAAAGAAGACTGCACCACACTCCAAAGCAGGGTATTCCACTGTCAAACTGCTCTTACCATCAGAAAGTTCTGCCTAATGTTTAGATGGAATCTCTTTTCCTGAAGCTTAAAGCCATTGTTCCATGTCTGAGACTCTAGACTACCAGAAAACAACTTCACTTTTACATATGACATTCCTTCAAATATTTACACATAGCTATCATGTCCCCTCTTAACTTTCTCTTACCCAGGCTAAACATATCCAGCTCCTTTAGCCACTATTCACAGGGCATGGTTTCCAGGCCCTTTACCATTTTGGCTGCCTTCCTCTGGACACATTACAGCTTGTCACTGAACTGTGGTGTCTTCCAGGTAGGCCCTGACTAAAGCAGACCCTATACTCCTATTGATACAGCCTAGAATCACACTGGTTTTTTTAGCTGCTGCATCACACTGCTGACTCATGTTCAGCTTGTGGCTTACTAAGACTCCTAGATCCCTTTCATCTACCTATTCTAGATTTATACAAGATGACAGCAAGATAATTAGGTGTCCTATAAAAATTATTTTTGTGTCAAGGCAATCTTGTGCCAATGCACAGTGGAACTTTACTTAAGATCTGGGCATATTAATAATAACTATATAAATAATTTGACCTATGGTTAAAAAGTTCCAGTATAAAAGCTGGTCATCCACTTCATTCTATATTCTATATAACACTCTTCCTGCAAATTAATATGGTTGTCCAACTCCATATTACACAGTATGGGATTTCTTTAGTCTAATGAGCTATGTAAAATTACTAGATTAGAAAGACAAAGTCTTCTCTGTCAGCACTTGGAACCAGGCAAGAGGGTGGTGGCCAAATCATTTATGTCCAAATTGACACAACACTACAACAAACTAGGATTCCTGCAGAGAGAGAGAGTTTATCTAGTATGCTGGTACATGATAGCCAATCCCTCCTGC